>VYZV01001988.1:28456-53748 GCA_013401275.1 Pandion haliaetus | reverse complement strand
ACCACGTTGGAGCAGGGAACGAGAGAGGAATCTTCCCCCTGAGGAAAGAAGCAGCAACGATGATGTGTGGCGAGCTGACTCAACCCCCCATCCCCGATTCCCCTGCGCCGCTGGGGGGAGGAGGTAGAAAGCATCGGTAGTGAACTGAGCTGGGAAGGCGGGAGGGGTGGGGGGAGGTTGTTCTGATGTTTGGTTTCCCTTCCTAATACCCTTGTGTTTTGTTTCTGTTTTGATTTGTAGTAAATTAAATTGATTTTGTTTCTTCCCCAAGTTGAGCCTGTCTTTTGCCCGTGACCATAAGTGGGGAGTGATCCCTCCCAGTCCTTGTCTCGACCCACAAGCCTGCCTTTGTATTTTCTCCTCATCCTGTTTTGCTGATATTTGTATTGCAGGAAATTGTAAGATAGTTTGCAGGGCAGATAAATGAATGCCTTGGTCCTTTTTTGTGCCTGAGGTGTTGTGGTACATCACAGTGGCTTTGGAGCAGAGCCTGGGAGAAATAGTGCTGGGATGAATCTTTACCATGGTGTAGGTGGATGCTGGGCTAACACCTGTTAGGAAATAAAATGATTGGTTTAGACTTTTATGGTGGAAAAATTTTACTGAAACCTAACTGGGAGGTTTTGACTCATGTAGAACTGCACATTTCAGTGGGAAGACAGTCTGCTTGCAGTCTTACTAGCTGTCTTCCTTTTATTAGCTACATGGGATGAAGTTTCAGATCTCACCCTGGCTGGAAAGCATCAGTATTTTGGGGGCTGCTTTAAATAATAAAAAAACCTCTTCAACTTTTAAACAAATACAATTATTTAAAAATAATTTTAGGTATACGTTGTAGGGGTGTACATTGAGAGAGATATATTCTAAAGCTCTGATTTTGGGTGTTTTCTCATGTAGCGGTCCTGATGTGGTTGTTGTCAGCAGAGAAGTTTTGTGAGTAAGAGTTTATATCACCAGAAAAAAATTATGCAAAATTTGAAAATATTTTACAAGGAAAGGCGCTTAGTAATATTTCAGTCTGGAATATGAGTGTCACTGACTTTGTAATAGCACTTCAAGAAGCTCTACCTGGGGATATCTCATTACTATCCCATTGCCAAAGTTATGAGTATAGGCATGGTTGAGGTCCACATGAAGTGGCATGCCTTGAAAACTTACAGAAATGGTGCTTCTTAACTAAAATGCAAGGGGGGGAGCCTGGGGGCTATTAATTTATGCAATCCTGCTGAATATGCTGCTAGTTTTACTCTAAGTAAACCGTATTATTTTATCCTCAACCAGTCGGATCAAAACTGAAGGATGTGAGCCTCTTGTCTTCAAACAAAAGGATTTTTTTAGCTTTTGGATTTCAGTGTGAATAGGATCATGTCCAAATTGCACAGTAAGCTATATTTAATGTAAACAGAAGTAATGCTGCCAACAGTCTTGTATTCAACACAGATCAGAGATGAATCATTTTGGCTTCAAAAAATGGATATAACCAAGTACGTTTCAAGCAAGCTAAAAATGAAAGTAGTGATTTTCTATTTGAAATGTAATGGTCTAGTCTGCAGAACTTGTTATGATTTGCCTGCAGTGAAAGAAGTGCACTGGCCATATCCAGTACTTTAATTCACTTTAAAGCATGATTGTTTGAGGTTTATCTAGTGCTCTGTGGCTGGGTACAACTGCAGCAGAACTGGAGATACTCTGATGGAGACTTCTGACAATACACTACTGGCTTACCGGAAAGCTTGTGATTTAAACAGAAAACTTTTTACAATCAGTCTTCAGTTTCATAGTTTATTTTGCTTTGATTACAATTATCAGTTTTTACTCTGTTCGATTATCGGGAGGGAGCTGGGAGCTGTTTGCTGCTTGGGTCTAATGAAAGGTGACTAAGCTCATGACTAAGCTCCACTGTGAGCAATTGTTGGCCTTACGCAGAGTTTAGGCTGAAGGCTTGCAATCTTAGTTCTAACATTAATGTAAAATCCTCTGCCTCAAAAGTCAGTAATAAAATTCATATTGATTTAAACAGGATCAGGTTTTCACTCTTAACTATCAAAATTCCCTCTGAGTGAAAAAGCTGAATGAGTTATTTTCACATCACCAGTGGATTCTAAACAGACATTTTTTGTCTTCTGGTATTAATTGACATTTTTTTCTAATGTGAAATATGTTTGTGATTTCATGTCTGTATTCAGAAAGCTGTTTTAAAAACTGTTTTCCTTCTTGCATGAGATGTGTGAGCAGGCTCATGGAGAACAGCAGATTGACACCCCCATTAGCAAAGGATAACATGCCTGAGGCATTTTATTAATTAACCTCTTGAGTATAGTACTGAAGATGCTGCAGGGATGCATTTTTCATTAGTCACAATGTTCAGACTATGAGCATTGAGGGGTTAACTGCTCACATCTCTGTGAACACTTTTGTTAATGAACAGACATATTCATTAGTTTTGTACTAAATGTAGAGAAACAAGGGTTTAGTTCTGCAAAATTCTGTGTGCTGTATTTGTGTATAGATCTTGATGCTATGCTTATCACTAATCTGTCTAAAAGCTGGGAGTGAAGAAGTTCATCCACATATATATAATCTCTTTAAATTCTCCTTCATGGAGATGTATTGCAGAAGTGCTGATTAAGTAAGGTTTTTGTTTTATTTTTGTTTCTTCAGAACGTGGAATATTTTCATTAGCACAGGTAGGCAGCCACCATATATATCAATATATAACATATTGTCCTGGTTTCAGCTGGGATAGAGTTAATTGTCCTCCTAGTAGCTGGTATAGTGCTATGTTTTTGAGCTAGGTATGAGAAGAATGTTGATAACACACTGATGTTTTCAGTTGTTGCTAAGTAATGTTTAGTCTAAAGTCAAGGCTTTTCAGCCTTTGATGCCCAGCCAGCAAGAAAGCTGCAGGGGCACAAGAAGTTGGGAGGGGGCACAGTCAGGGCAGCTGACCCAAAGTGGCCAACAGAGTATTCCATACCATATGACGTTTTAGGAACTGGGGGGGNTCTTAAATCATTCTTATCTCAACCCACGAGTTTTAGTTCTTTTTCTGATTTTCTCCCCCATCCCACTAAGTGTGGGGGGGAAGTGAGCGAGCGGCTGCATAGTGCGTAGTTGCTGGCTGGGGGTAAACCACAACACATATATATAAAATCTCATATATATCATATTATACCATGTATAAGATGCTCAGTTTCTTTTAAGTTCCATATCAAAGAACAAAAACCTTCTGTAGGAGTCGATTTCAAAGTCCATGTGTAGTGGTTCTTTGGTTTGCATCCTTATGTTAAAGACACCTTTCCCCAACAACCTTAATATGTTAAACATTTATCAAAAAATAGAGATTGTGGTAATTTTATTTTTATTATTAAGTTTATAAGTTAATCATGACAGGTTGTACATACAGTTTTAGAAAAATCTTTCTGGATGATCTTTAAAGATATACAGTGCATATGAAATCTTATTTTCTGTGCATAATCAAAATGTGGTATATCTGAAATTTTAACAGGTCAATAAAAAAAAATTTTCAGAAGACTGTCTATAATGTTGTATGCTATAAACTTTCAACACAGATTTAGTACTGCTGGTCAAGTAGTTATTGAAAGTTGACTGGTTGAACAGTAACCTACTGTTCCTTGTGCGTGAACATGCAAAATTGTGTTCTTATGTATGTGCAGTTTTTCCATAGAGTATAAAGGCACTTCAAAATATACTAATCATTTTAGGGAACAAATGAAGACTAAGCAGTGGGAAAGTAGTGTCCTTGTCTGAATCACTGGGATTAACATCAAGTTACCACTTGAAACATTTAATTACTAGAAAGGGAGAGGAATGGAGGTCACAGGGAAAAAAAGAACTGGCTAAAATATGCCACAGTTGCCCTTAAAACCACACAGAATACTTTTATGCCTTACTTTTTCAGAGGAGGAAAGCTGGGTTGTCACTACAGCTCCATGCCCAAGAAGTAGTTCAGAATAATACTAAAATATCTGAGGAAATAGCTATAAATTCAGTCTGAAAAGCTTGTGGGATCTTCCTGAATGGAAGGTGCTAGGGAGAGGGTTGTTAGCACTACTGAAGCTCCTTCATCTGTTTGTAGGTTTGCCAGTCACCAAGTTTTGAACTCTGTGATGAGTTACATTATTTCACAAAGTTTCATTCAAAACAGCTTAGTTATTTCCAAGAGTGGAACAAGGAAAAAAATTGGCTGTCTAAGAAAAAGAAAGCCAGACAACTTTTGTCTGAGAAACTCTTGAAGCAAAGCCTTGATAAATGTTATCAGTATGGTCACCATGCCAGAGGCGTGTCATCCTCTGCTCTTTTAAAGATATGCCCACAATAAGCCCATTAGTGATGCTGAAATACCACTCTTGGGAGAGGTTTCCTTAAACTTTGTCAGTTAAATCTTGTAAGGATGCTATCTCTTACCATCCCTATCAGGTCCTGGGGGCCACTGCATCATCTGTGTAATTGGTGTTTCTGGTGCTTGAGTTTGGACACCAGAACTGAAAACAATTTTCTTGCATCTGGAGCTGTCAGATGTGTTTCTGCGTTACCTGTCCCAAAATACAACACCGTGGAGAAATTTCCTGGCTTGATTAATGTGAGGACAAGGGCCAAACTGGTGGGAGGGGGTGAAGAAGTAGATTGGAGAAGGGTCAAAGTAGAGGAGGGAGGAAGGGCCTCTGATTCAGTGCACAGGGAGTTCAGGGAATATGCAGGAACCAGTGGGGATGACAGGCTGAGAGAAGTGGCAATGTATGTGACAAGGGAGTATGAACATGGAGGGTACGATCTGGAAAGAGACAGGTGATAGGAAAGGACAAGGAACTGGGAAGTGGTTAGGGAAAAAAGGGAAAAAAACCCAACCCTGCCATGGTAGGTAGATGTAATTAGGGAGCTCAGCACTGGCAGCCAGGGATGAGGAACGATGCCAAGGAGAAGACAACGATAGTCCTGTGTCAGTTGGGGTAGGGGAAACAATTGCTAGTAACACTGACACAGTACATACATGTAAGAGGCTAAATTAGCAGTTTGTAGGTTGCTTTAATGCTTTGAATTTTTATTTTGTATGTTGTTACTTGGATTTAGCACTTGTCTTGTGTGTTCGTTTATGCGCAGGAGTATCATTCTTTAAAAAAATCCTGGCTCGGATTCTGGTTTATCTGAATATGCAGGGCTGAAATCTGCCGTGATTCAGGAACTGATTGACAGCTGAAAGAGGCACCCTTGCTGTGAGCGTGGGGATGAGGGGGCAGGCAGCACTAGTCAGAGGGTGAGGGTGAAGAGGAGCTAGGAGCTGTGACAGATATGTCCTTTTCATCCCGCTCTGCTGCCCCGGGGTCTGTTAGAGTCCTTCCTTTCCCATGGAGGGGCTCTTTTGTTTTTTTCAGTCAAGGTTGTTAAAGTTGAATGCAGCCCAGTAGCAGTAAAATGGTAATACGACCCCGTGCAGTGTGTGGCACTGGATAGCAGCTCTTCAGGACAGGCAGAAACTGTAGAAGGGGCAGGAGAGAATGCAGGTGTATAGAGTTCCCCATTAGCAGCCATTACAGCCTGCTAATGGATAACTTATTCCTGTCCTGGTACAAACAAGTTGACTGTTTGGGTTTTTTTTGGGGGGGGGTGTTTGCGAATAAGCATATCTAGAAAACTACTTTTAGAACAAAAATACTCACAGTGTATCATCCATTGCTCTCATAAGGAATGTCTACTTGAAATAAAAAAAAGCAATTTTAAAATTTTCAATCTTGAATTTTTTCGAACAAAATTCCAGGTGGTTATTATGAGACGTTGTAATCAGAATTAAGTCTTCAGTAGAATCAATCAGCTTTATGGGAAGCACTCTGGCAATTGAGTAATCAAAGCTGTTACAGAAAAAGTATGCACATTTTTAGGACAACAAATGTATCCTATTACTTTCTGTCAATGTGCAGAAGAAAGTAATTTTATAGTGTCAGTCAAAATGAGAAGTTAAACTCCATCAAACTGGAAAAAAAACTTTTAAATAATTAAAATGATACAACATTTTGGAAGAACTTTTTGGGGGTGTGGCAAATTGTCATTACATAGACTGTAAAAGGACAGTGCGTGTTTCAATGAAAATATGTTCAAACACAGGTGAATCTTAGACTGAAAATAAACACTCTCATATACGAACTACAAGTTTATATATAAAGAGTTGCTGTTGATTGGTTGCAGTGTAGACTCCATTGAATTCAGTACCAAAATATCCAGTTTACAATTGACAGGTGGAAAGAAATAGCTTGACTAGTCTGTAGGAGAGCAGCAAATGAAAATACCATGATGTTTTCTTGGCAGGCAGTGGCTCTGCATGTCCTGGTTAGGGATGCTCCAGAAACAGACAACAAGCACCTGGCGAGGCAGAAGACAAGTACGTGCGAATTTATAATGCACGCTCTTCTCATGCACGCTCACAGATTTATTTTAAGTAATTCCCCATGAACATGGAAGATGCATCCCTTTGGCAAAGCCCCAAAGGCTGTGAAGCGGCGAGGCAGGAGGAGGCGCTTTTCTCTCAGAAGCTGCGAGCGGCCCCGTGGTCCAGCAGGGCTCTCAGGGGTGGGTGCACGGCGGAAGACGAGCGTCCACGTCCCAGCCCTGGGCTGCCTGGCAGCAGGCAGCGGGCGCCCGGCAGGGTGCCAAGGGGGAGCCCGGTACACCAGCTGCTCTGCTGGAAGGCCCGCTGTGGGCAGGCTGCCTGCCGAAGCGTGCTGCCCCAGCACCCGGGGCAGCAGGGCCCACGCTGCCCACCCGGCAACAGCACCCGTACGGGCAGCCCGTGGAGGCTGCTTCACCCTAACCTCACCTCCCTGCACCTTGTCAGAGCCGCCCGTGGGCAGATCCCACCGGCAGCAAAAGCAGTGGGGCTCTGCCATTCTCCCCCAAGGGACAGTGCACAAAGCCACTCTTGCTCCAAACCCAGGGAACACGTGAAACCCTGCAAGTGTGGAGGCGGTGGGCTTTGGTCACTTCTGGTGCGCAAAGCTCGGTGCATCCCCCAGGACTCTTCATTCTGACTTGCACCACCTCCAGAGGACAGCTCTGGTTCACACCCAGCCTCAGCTGCCTTCAGAAGTGCCTCAGCAGAGCTCACTCTATAGAAAGGTCATCTCTACATCATCGGGGTGTGCATCTTGCAGAGGGCAAGATGCAAAAGAGCCAAACATATGCGTGCTCTAAAAATCTTGTTTAATGGAGAGGGCTACTCTCTTTTTTTTCTTGTGTTTCCCCCTTTGTTCTTTCCCTGTGTCACCCATGTCAGAGCCAGAAAGAAAGGAAGCCTCTGTCCTTTCAAGAAATGAATTATCTCTTTGTCTCTTCCATTAATTTCGCATCTGAGAAGCAGTCCACTGTTTTTCTGGTAACTTTTTCTCTTGAACTTCTTGTAATATCCCTTGACTGAATGATAATGAGACAGTTCAGTTAACTGAATTAAATGATAAACAAAACCAAGTCTGATACTAACATCTTTGCTTTTGAAGAAGGAAAATAGGAGAAATTTTTTAAAAATATTTTTTGAACTGAGCTTGATAGATGACTTTAAGATGTGAATTGACTTGAAGACACAGTTTTAAACCTCTGTGTTATTCCATCATAGCCCTTACTCTTAAACATGGGGAGTGGAAAAAAGGTTAAAGAACAAATTGAGAATTTATTTGGGAATTACAATCCTAAGTTACTGACTCCATGAGCAGAGCTTTGAAAAGAGAGAGAGTGGAGGCTAGAGGGAAAACAAAAATAATGTGGGATGACACAGCTAAAAGTTGGGAAATAGCGGAAATAAGTATCCTAAGAAATATAAGAGGCCATTTACACTTGTGAATCATATTGAAGGAAACTATGGTCAAGAAGTTAACAGTGTCACCAGGGCCAAGAGCAAGTGCTAAGCAGGACACCAAGTTTGAGCTTTGCTTGGGGAGAGGGAGAGTGAGAAGTTGGTTTGGTCTTCGGTCAGAGAGACTTCTGGTGCTCTGTACAAACAAGCTTTTGCAGGTACGCTCAGCTCTGACAGTACAGCTATTCATTCATTCTGAATGAAAGAAATGGCAAAATAAAAGATTAACATTGTGTATACTGATCTTTTCTCTTTCCCATTCTTCTTGCTCCTAAAAAATCTCCAAACAATCCAACATACCCCCCCCCATTCTACTAATAGTTTGAGCCAACTTCTTACAACACCATAACTGTATTACTGCATTACTGCTCTGCTTAACAGCTGAAGTAGGAGTAAAATCCTGAAACACTTTGACAGAACAAGTGTCTCCTCTTTAATTTTTAACATTTTCTCTTTCTGAAAGCCTTTTAGTATTTAGCTCTTTACTGACATTCTCCCTTGACGGTCTTGCACTCAAGGCAGTTAATTAAAACCTATGACATACTTAAATTGTAAGTTCTCATGCTCTAAAACTGCTGTGCTTAATGAGCTTAATGTGCTCCATAAAAATGTGTACAACACTTGATTGAAAAGAAGTGTTTAGACCAATGACTGTAGGAAAAGTCAGTAATGTTAGAAGTGAGGCTTTAGTACTTAAAGTACCTCCCTTTTGCACATGGGCAGAAATCACAAAGTCTATCAAAGAGGTGGAATAGAACGAAACATAGCAGAACTAGATGATTAAAACGAAAAGATTATACCTTTGTATTTATTCTGCAATCTGTATTTTGGACATACGCTGATAGGACCAATCTAAGAAATATTGCTCCAGTGAAACATAAAGAAACAAAGGAAATAAGGCAAAAGAAACAAGAAATAAGGCAAAACAACTGAAAAGGTGACAAAACGGAAATTGAAAATGCTTCAGAACACATTTATTTCAATACAAGACAGAATAGACAACATAAAAAATAGATTTTTAAAATTGCAACAAATTTATGTGAGAAAGGTTTCAAGGAGGGGTTCAGTGAATGGAAAAACGTTTTGCAGAAACCATTTCAAGAAAATTAATTAGAAAACATGGGATGCTTCCTGTATTTGGAATGAATGGGCCAAAAGCGAATACATCATCTTTTCTCTGCCAGGTGAAAGGCCTGCTGAGGCACTTCTGAAGGCAGCTGAGGCTGGGTGTGAACCAGAGCTGTTCTCTGGAGGTGGTGCAAGTCAGAATGAAGAGTCCTGGGGGATGCACCGAGCTTTGCGCACCAGAAGTGACCAAAGCCCACCGCCTCCACACTTGCAGGGTTTCACGTGTTCCCTGGGTTTGGAGCAAGAGTGGCTTTGTGCACTGTCCCTTGGGGGAGAATGGCAGAGCCCCACTGCTTTTGCTGCCGGTGGGATCTGCCCACGGGCGGCTCTGACAAGGTGCAGGGAGGTGAGGTTAGGGTGAAGCAGCCTCCACGGGCTGCCCGTACGGGTGCTGTTGCCGGGTGGGCAGCGTGGGCCCTGCTGCCCCGGGTGCCGGGGCAGCACGCTTCGGCAGGCAGCCTGCCCACAGCGGGCCTTCCAGCAGAGCAGCTGGTGTACCGGGCTCCCCCTTGGCACCCTGCCGGGCGCCCGCTGCCTGCTGCCAGGCAGCCCAGGGCTGGGACGTGGACGCTCGTCTTCCGCCGTGCACCCACCCCTGAGAGCCCTGCTGGACCACGGGGCCGCTCGCAGCTTCTGAGAGAAAAGCGCCTCCTCCTGCCTCGCCGCTTCACAGCCTTTGGGGCTTTGCCAAAGGGATGCATCTTCCATGTTCATGGGGAATTACTTAAAATAAATCTGTGAGCGTGCATGAGAAGAGCGTGCATTATAAATTCGCACGTACTTGTCTTCTGCCTCGCCAGGTGCTTGTGGTCTGTTTCTGGAGCATCCCTAACCAGGACATGTAGAGCCCCTGCCTGCCAAGAAGGTAGACCAGGTCACACAGCTATGTGTGAAGAGTTTTTTCTGTAAAGTAGAAGAATAGTGGTAACCAATATCTTAACCATTCCAAATGAGTGGTTCTATGCTGTATTTTTTAATTTCATTATTATTATAATGGTTTCTTTCTTTGATGTAGGAATTACTCAAAGTGCATGGGAACAATGGAAATGATCATTGGTATTCAGTTCTTCAGAAGAGTTCTTTTCTGTGAAAACTTGAAATGCATTATTGTTGATACCTTAACTCATCTGTCATACAGTAAATGTAGACTTCAGTGAGCTGAATAATGTTAATATTAGGGGATAGATCAGTGAACAGATTTTAAAGTAAAATTTATACGGCCAGAATCCCTTTACACAGAACTAGTTGCCATCATTTTACAAAATATTGTTCATGGCTTATGCAAGATTAATTTTAAAGCATTAGTAAGTATTTAATTACATTACCAAAATTTAGTCATCTTTCCATTACTTATTTGCTTGCTCTAATTGCCCTTTGTTGTCTTCACTGGACTTTGATTCCTGCTTGGAGCATTTCTAATAATGCGTGTGCATGTACAAATTGTACTATTATACCAAGTAAATATAGTTGCGTATATCTAACCCCCAAAACCAGAGCCCACTGAGTTGAAGTAGTTTCCCATAAGCCAAATATATTGTTATATATTTATTTTTAACTTTTTTCTTCTATGTATCTTTTCTCAGAGTCAAGTAGATTGGTTTACATGTATCTGTGACAAATCCTCAAAATGCACTCTATCCAGTAGTTACAAGGGGAGAGGTTTAACTAGCTGGAGACCCTGCTCCCCAGGAATCTTCCCCTCTCTTAAGGAGTTGGCCCCTAAGCAGATTTTTAAAGGTATTTATAAATTTGGGACAGATACACTAACTGAAAAATGAGACAAATAAGATGTACCTTCGGACATTTTTCTACGATAGTATTTTCTAACTGGAGTGCATTAGATTGGTGACTAGTAAAACCAAAATGAGTCTGTAGGCATCTTAACATACAGCACTTAAAAGTCAGTGCTGTAGATTACATCCAGCAGACAGATCAGGTGCTGTGTTGAGTTCTTGGGGACAGGGATTGGGAGGTTTGTGCATGTGTCTGTAAATTCGTGAGGAGTTCTCAGAAAAAAACTTCTGAAAACAGGTTGGCATGTCTGTTGTCAGTGAAAGAGGAGGAGAGAGGGTGGGATGGATTAGCACAGTTTGGATGGTATGTTTCTATTATGTATACTTAAGGCAGACTGTGGTGTTACATTTGCATGTGTTACTTCTCAGAAACTGAGGATTTATTTACTTCTGTTATGTAATTTTTTTATATATGTTGCACATAAAACACTAACGTAAATTCTTCTCTGGACATGCATTCTGCAAATTAAGGTCAAGATGTTTTATCCAGGTGAATATTTGTAAATATTTAGCATTGTTAATTTAAAGATTTTTCTCTGCTTGAACATGTGGTGTGCAAATTGAGGCCTGGCTGGTTAACTGCCTTGGGCAAAAGGGGTGTTTACTCTATGTTGTTAAAGACCACCAAGAACTTTGATTTTAGAGCCTTGTGCCTTGCTGTCTTTATAGATGGAAGGTGATGGAAAGCTGCAGTGGTGTCTAGTCTTTTCTGAGCTTGAGGTAAGGGGGGAAAATGAACAAAGAACAGTGGGAAAGTGCTGTATGGAGACACCTGTTTCTGTTATGTATCTACCAGGAACGGGATTAACTGGTGGCTCTGCTCACCCTCAGTTGCATGACTGTACGCTGCTTTTGTGCATAATTTTCATCTCTTCTCAGTAACCTTTACTTACAGCAAAATACTGCTGTTTGGTCTCTGAAAATGCTGCGTAAAGTTTACTGTCTGGAGTACATATGCCTCAGTATACTGATGCTGTCTGGGTGGTCGATGCTTCGGAAGCGGTGCTGACACAAAAGTCAAGAGCTGTGCTTGCTCTCTGCCTTTCCCTGTGTGTCGGTGGGGAAAGCGCCGATGGCCACGCACTGCTGCCAGCACATATAGAGCACCTTGCCTACCGCATGGGCACTAGCTGCTCTCAAGCACATAGGTAGCAGATCAAATCCGCTTCCCCCTTGGAGGGCTTGTCAGCAGCGTAACCCGCGCAGACCCTGTGCTTGACAGGGAAATGTGGGGATGTAACACAGGTGTTTCTGAATGTCTCAGTGTGATTGTGTGTTGTCCCCCATAGCGTCCTCCTTGTTCTTCCACACTCTAATATAAACTCTCATGTTCAGCATTAGAAAACTTCTGCTCTTGTTCTGTATTGTTATCTCTTGCCAGTGAATAAGCAGAATAAGTAATTCAGCATCAGGTGTATCTTTCCAATAGACTGTAACAGCAGGCGGGGGCGGGGGGCAGGGGGCATCTCAACAGGCATCGGTTATGTTCAACCAAAGTTTTAAGCGTGTTTTTTTCAGCGAAGGCTCATGAATTCGTCTGCATCTTCCTTAGCATTTATGAGGTTGTAAGAGGTAGAGTCTGTGGATTGAATTACTTTCAGGAGAAAGGTTTCATGATGGGTGCTTGAACTAAAAGAGGCGATGCATTTTTTTATTTTGCTTTTAATAAAAAGAGAAGCTACACTACCTACACCACTTTTCTTTCAAGAGAGGGACTAGCATCTTACTGAGGAGATGTTGCTGCACGTCTTGCTTTGTCTTTAAATTCGGTTAACATCGGTCATGGATCTGATTTGGCCTGCACTGCTGTGTACAATACAAAAGAGACAATGAAAAACAATCCAACTAGAAAAACCTCACTGGAGCTATAAAGCAATGAGCAGTGTGGAAGATAAGAATTCCTGGTGACTAAATATACAGTAATGTGAATATGTTGAAATATAGTACAATTTTTAAAAGAATGATTTCTTTTTCATTAAAAAAATACAACTAAATCAGATCTTTCCTGAATGTTCTGGCTGTCATTTTCTTCAGCCCGTAGAAACCTGCCTTTCTGGTTTATGAAGCCACGGTGCTAACATGTAAAGGAAGATGTTATGAGTCATTCGAACAATTCTTTGTTCTCTCCTGAAAGCATTGCTGATGATATTTTTAAATATATTTGGGTTTACCCCTAAGAATGCAAGCCTCTAGCAAGTCTGAGCTTTAATGCAAGGCAGATTATGTAATTTTTGCAGTGCCATATCATGGGAATGTAATCCTGTTAATATCTTTGATAGTTTTAGTTTGTAGTTTTGCTGAGTTTTGCTGTAATTTTATCAGGGGAAATAAGATGGCTTTTCTTAGTTTGCAAAACTTTCTTCAAATGCAGTAAAAATGTATTTCAGGACTGAGAAGAAGTCACTTAGGGATTCATTAACAAAACTGCTTTCTTAACTCTGCTTGAAGAAGCAATTTACTTG
Organism: Pandion haliaetus; assembly: GCA_013401275.1. Lineage (NCBI taxonomy): Eukaryota > Metazoa > Chordata > Aves > Accipitriformes > Pandionidae > Pandion > Pandion haliaetus. The sequence continues at coordinate 40,507 of VYZV01001988.1, read as the reverse complement.
CATGAAACCCTGAAATCACGTGGCTTAAAATGAGAACTTTAATTGAAAATGAGGTTGCAGTGGTTTCAGCAAGGGTCAGTGTTTTACCTGGAGAGCGCTCCTCAGTGCTGGGAAAATGTGAGGTTAAAGAAGGTGAGATTAGAGGGGTGTGGGGATACCTGCTGGCTCTCATCCTGGCAGTTCCCTTGTGAAGCACTGCCTTGCGTACATATAGACATTGCTGAAGGATGTGAAAGGGACTGGTGAGGAGGGCTGCGGAGACTACTGCAAACAGTCTGTTTTGGCTGAGAATAACCAAAGTGTTGAGCACCTTGCTGCTGTAGAGGTGGAAAACCCCCAGCCATTGTAAGTTGTATGGTTTTGCTCAGCATTTCCCCACAGCTGGACCACCTGTTTCTGCAGGACCTGCAGCAATGGAAGTGTTAACTGAGCTGTGTCAAGGAATAAATTAACAAGCATTTATGTTTTCTCTCAGCCTAGCAATATAAGTAAAAAGCAGTTAAAAAGCTTTTTACAGATTGTTACCATTTATCTCTGAAAGGAAAGAAGTGAGTTTCTAATTTCAGCGAAAGCAGGTGTGAAATGTGCATGTTTCTTGGGGATAACACACTAGCTTTAGCCTCCACAGGAGGAAAGCTGTCCCAAAGACTCTTTATGTAGAGCCCATTGCAGTCCTCACCTGACTGAAGAAGTCTTCCAGCCAAGAATCCTAGACTGGTGCAGAGTCATGTAAGTTAAACTCCCATGAGTTAGTATCTTTGATTACTCCCAGGAGCGTGTATTATTATTGTAAGATGCCTGAATGGAAAATTGGCAGCTTTGTCTTTGCTGCTGGATTACTATTTCTTAGTTCTGCTAATAAAACTGATGCTATGAAGAGCGTTACTGGTCAGACAAAGAGTCGAAAGCTCATTAAAAGCAAACAAATTCGAGCTTCACACTCACAGAAGCTCAGCATGCCTTCAGTGGGCACCTGTCTGTGTCCCCTGTAAGCCGCGGTGCCGGCAGCCCTCTTCATGCCTTCTGCAAGGGTTTACTAACCACACTTCGGTTAACTGTGTCAAAACTCTAGGGCTCTGAGCAGCTGATGGTGGAGCTCCTTCTGTCTATAATACTCTTCTAATGTTTGGTACCCAGTTGGAAGTGTCACCATCATTTATCCACGCGGGTCACTTGAAGTCAGGACTGCTTGTTTATTTTGAGCTTTTCATGGGTCTGTTTCTATAGACGCCTGTCCAATCCTAGGTTCTCAAGACATTGTTGTACTGTTTAAATGATAATGGAAACAGCTGTAATGGTGAAGGTAGTTTGCCTTATATGACGTATGAATGATGAGATTAACTACATGCTTTTTAGTGGGTCATCTCTCCTGCTTCTTTGAATAACAACTGATCTAAAGATAAAGTGAGGCAGGACAATTACTGCTTCAGTCTTGAATGCCTGCTGTCTTAATAATTTAACCCGTATTTTTAAAAATTTTTCTTAAGTTTTGTTTCTGTCTCATTGCTGTAGTGCTCCTGACAGTCACTCTGTAGCTAAGAGGGGCTGATTCTTGTGTCGCATTGCTCTTACAACACAAGTTCAGTTTCTTGTTGAGGAATCTGATGATAAAGTCACTCTATTGCTCTGCTTTATCCAAAATGCTAAAATGAGATTTAGTGAATTTCTGCTTACCTTAATCATGTTTTCCCCCAAATTGGTTTCTGTTTTGTGGCTGATCACTAGTCTCACTGTACGTGCTGAGGGAATATGTAATTACAGTTGCTTAGTGTATACAACCTGTCTGAAGGCTTTAGACTTGTATGCACGGAGAACCTTTCAAGAAAATCTCCTGATTTAAGTAAATATACAGTAAATCTAGTGAATAGCATGGGTACACAATTCCCAGCGTACCAGAGATGTTCACCTTGTAATGGCTTGCTTAGAGTGTGAATGGCCATCTGAAATCATTGTATTGGCCCTGCCCGTGTGACTAGTACAAATCCTGACCAAACGCACCTGCTGAAAAAAAATGGATGCATCTTCACTGTCATTGTATGATTTGATATTTCATCAGAAAAGCTAAATTAAATGATTTTCTAATCAATATTATTTGCCATTTTAATTTTGAAATTATTTTTTTCATAGGCTAAAAAGTGAAATAGCACAAACAGTATCCCACAGCTTCCTCTTCTTATTTCTTTTCTCTCTGGTGATTTACTACAATCCAGCAGTTTATACAATATAAAGCAGTTAACCAAAATCTAATTATGATTTATGTCCATATTTTCTTGTCGAATTTAGGACTGCAATAATCAAAGGCTCTAACTGATTCTGAGGGGGGATCATTGTGTGTAATTATTCTCAGTCTTCCTAGTCTGTTTGTTGTTGGCTGCCAGGCGAACTGACAAATACAAGGCACTCAGGTGGAAGTGAGCTTTTTATAATGCGTTCTCAACAGTACAGTGTTGTTTGCAATATTGTCCCCAGCATTGTTTGCAAATACTGGCACAGACCCTTAATGAAATACTATTCAACAAAACAACAGGATTATTTCAGTTCAGGGTGTTGGATTGCTCCCAGTTCTACTATCAAAAATATTTTAAAAGAAAACAAATAAAACCTAACCTTCTTTACAAAGAGTAGTAACAAAGCAGCTAATGATGTGTAATTTAAATCTTAAGGGCTAAGTTTTGCCTCCTGATGTTCATTGTCAGAGTTTGGGTGACAGGCCCATACTGGAAAGAAGAGTGTGATTTTGGAATTAAAATATGTCATGGGAATTAGAATTTTGATCAGAGAACAGAAATTTTCTAGAAAAATACTAGGTACCCCAGTATTGTGCTTATGCAGGTACACCTGAGTATTGGGGTTTTTTTGTTTTGTATTTTGTAAGTATTGACCTGCCTGCTACCTAATAGTATTTACAGAATGATTGATTAAACATGTATGAGGACAAAGTAAGTTCCTCTGTATAGCGGAAATTTTTGTTAAAGGCACTGAGAGCTGCCTCTTTTTTGTTAAACAAAGCTAACTGAATGCATGAATGCCACTGCACATAGCTGACAAAGGCAGAACATCTTTGTGAAAAGGCTCTGTAAATTCTTTCCCACAGAAGTCAACGAAAGGGTCGGTTGTCCTGGGCTACGTATTTCGTCACTTAAACCTAGTGGAGATAGATTACTTTGGACTGCGCTACTGTGACCGAAGTCATCAAACGGTGAGTAAAAGCCATGTCAGATGGGATTTTCCATATGTAAAATTTACCCTGTTTGTGCTGTTTGCCTGTAGAGCATTGGATTGTTGTACTGTCACTATTTCCCGGCTCAGGTTTCCAGTAGTAATTTCTTTGTGTTTGTTTGCATTAAAGTCTTGGAGTAGCCAGTAACATCTTAGCTAGGAACAGAATCAAATGCTAAATGTTGAAAACTAAATGAAGAAAGTATAAGTAGTACAAAATTACTATATGGAAGTAGGATTAGTATTTTTTCCCTTTTGATACTGTGCCCTGAAGCCTGTGCTTGGTGCACTATGCTTTCCAGCTTTGCTTGGCCCTGCGGTGTCTGGGAAGCAATGTCCCCCTGACTGTGTTGTAGGCTGCTTCACTCAAACCAGGTGCTGTACGCCGGTTTCAGAGTGTATCGTATGGTTGGTGTGGTGACTCCCTGTTCAGTGGTAGAGCCCCTGGAGTCTGGGTGTTGGCAATGACATTTTCACTCTGCCTGAACCACCTCTGTGTCCTTGAGCCCATGCTCTCTTGAGCCTTCTTGACAGGGACTCACCAGATGTCTGAGACAGTTTTCTACCAGGAGATTACAGTCCTAAATAGGCAAGAAAGTCAAAACCAGGATGAGATGTTTCAGCCAAAGCAGGCAGTGGCTTGGGGCAGCACTGGCTGGAGTGCCCCCCCAAAAAATGGCGTGTGCAGTCAGTGGTAAGGAACAGGGGATGCTCAGTAGGTGGGACCAGTGCTGTATTCATAGGGTGATCTTTGTTTACCCTTAATTTTATAAAGGGAATAATGCTTGGCCTGTGGTTAAATTAAGTCAAGCAGTTACGCTTTTAAAGTCACTGTTCTGTGCTGAGAGTACTGCACAAGACCCTGACCTCAAGAGATGCCATGTTTCATCTAAAAATAATAAGTTATTGAATGGGCTCAATATTTGCCAATTTTTTCTGTTTAGCAGAAGTTTAATATGTAGAAAGTGAAGTCAGAACAGTATTAGAAGATTATTGATTGCTGATGAGAGCTACAGACTGCACTACTCAGTGTGTCCTTATTTCTGTGCCATAGCCTACACATCTATGAATTCAGTTCCTTGGTAAGGTTCTAACCAAGCTTCATTCCATGGAGATGAAAGTCAGATTCAGCTGTGAACTAAAGGTAGACTGTTAAAAACAGTATTTTTGGTTTCCTGAGGAAATCGAGGTGTGAATGAAGAGCAGGTAGGTATTTTTTGCTCTCAGAAGTGTTTCCCTTTTTCCTGTAGAAGCAAATAAAATAGAAATGCCTATTACTGGGAGCATTTCCAGAGGCATGCACATTATGTATTTAATGGTGTATATGGCTTTATGAAAATAAGAGAAGATTACATCTCTTCTGTGAAAGACTTAACACATAAAGGCACGTTTTAGGATGCATCCTGCTAACAGACTAGATGATTTGATTGTACGATACCAGTGCATTTTGTATTATCGTAGTGTGCATGAGCTGTAGACTATAAAACCCCATTGACTCAGCCTCTCCAAACACAAATACAGCCTTTTTGCCTTTTTTGTCTCACATGACACTCTGGTGGTGTAAATTTAATGTTAGCCTTTGTCTTTGTTCTCTGGCCAGCCCGAGGTCAGGAAGGCACCGTGCTTCTTGGTTTTCCCATGAATTAGGAAGGTGTTCATACCACTTCTCTCCTTCACCTGCTCTTGCACCAACACCGGCCATGTTGTGGGGATACAGTTTGCAGTAGTACAGACACAGAGCCACAGCCTCTCTCTTCGAGGAGGTCTACCAGCCGGTGTGTTGCCCGGCTCTGCACCGGTGGGCAGGCGTCTCTGCTGCCTGCTTGTGTTCTAGTCCCCTGAGGGGAGAGCTGTGTGTCTTCCCCCTGCCCGTGGGTTTTCTTTGCAGGGAAATCCCAGGTGTGTGGGAGAGCGGTGCACACATCAGCTCTGTCCTGACACGCAGCTGGGAAGCAGCCAGGAGGTACAACCAGAGACCACAGTGCTGGGCCACGTTACGGAGTGCACCTGCCCTGCCATGTAGATGCTGCCACAGTGACCGACTGAGTTTGTGCTGCAGGCTTTGCACCTGGGCTGTACTGTAGCAAAATACTGTGAAAACGCCTGTTCCTGTTGTTTGTCTGTGTATGGATAATTAAAAGTTGATGCTGTTTTATCTGGAAAGTTCATAAATGACTAAACCTGTGCTACTGTGTTTAGTTTTACATGTTTTGTGACAGTTGTTGCTAGCTTGCTATTTTTAGCAAAATCTTGTAAGCTCTTAAGAATGGCCAGCATAAAGGAAAAGTTCCCATGCAACAAACAACACCTTGTGCTTTAGCTGTAAACATACATTAAGTTGCACACTGAATGTGGCTAAAACTTTCTGGGCTGTTGTGGGAATTAGTCCTGTAATGTCTGGCAAGGAGCCTAGATTTGAATTTTGGATTGGGTGTGTTTTGGATTGGCCACAGTAGATTTCCTAAGGGAAGGGGAAAAAGGTTACCTTGCTAATTAGGTTTAAAACCATGCTCCTGAGTTAGTCTGAGACAGAGAAATGTGTTTGGAGGTTTGGCTACCTATTAATACATTGCTCATGGTGGGGAATATTTTATTATTTGCTCTGTCATTTTTTTTGTGACACTATATATTTAACTGAATGACGAATAAAGCACAGTGGACAAAACTATGTATTTTAAAGAGCGCAACCCAGTCACAAAAGAACCATTTTTTTATTGAGGGTTTGAAAGAACTTGTTTAGTTATTTTCCCCATGACTTTTGCATGCCTCAGCACTTCCAGGTGGTCTTTTAAGCACTGTGTTGGTGTGCTACCTCTTATGTGGGTGGTATCATAATTATTTTAGTAGTACCAGTAGGGTTTTAATCAGTGAACAAGGTTTCACTGTGCTATGTAGTATATGAATGCATAACATTAAAATGGTCACTTCTTGAACAGCTAACAAACTAATAACACATAAGAGAGACTAGCTGTATGCCGCAAATAGATTGACAGAACTGGATGGCACTGGGAAGACCATGAACAGTAGGATAAAGCATAAAATGGATGACGTGATGCTGTCTCTAGGGTAGTAATTTGGTCGTATTACACAAATTTTGCTTTATTGCTATTCCAGGTTCCCCCAAACTGTCCATGATAAAAGGACAGTATTTAATTTGAAAAATCAAGCTCTGGAAGATTACGAGTTGCCAGAACAGAGTAAGCTGTATCTATCTTGTGCTCTGAGCAAAACAGGACTCCTAAGGAAAAACAAAAAGTATCTCATAATAATTAATTAAAATACAACATTTAATAATTCATTAAAAAATATAAAACTACACCTGAATGAACAGATAAGTTGAACTAATGCTGTAGGTTGTCAGTAGTGTTTCCTAACCTCTGAGTGCTTTGGTTGACAAACTACATGGTGCTTTTTAATGTAGTACATGAGTAGCTTTTTTGGTGCAAATACTTTAAAAGGAAGACCAGTTTTCTTTGAGTGCCACTGAATGCTTCATCGTTAGCCTTCACCTGAGCCTTTTGCATTGCTGCAGAGGCTACTGACACTCAAGTTAGGCTAAGCCGAGACCAGATACAGTCTTTATGCTTCTTAATGTGGATGGTCAGCAGGGTCCTGATTGACAGGGCATTTTTGTCTTCTGCCTAATCTGCCGGAAATGCGGGACATTGTGCCCCAACTGGTATTTTCAGGCAAGGCATGATCACGGGAAGCTGAAGGTGTCTTAGGAAACTCTGTCCTGCCTTTTAGTCCCTTACCGGTTTAGTATTTGGGGAAAATAGCTGCCTGGTGACGTAACTCTCCTTTACTGGAGGAGGGGCCAGATGCTGGGTAAGCCAGTGTTGGGACGGCATGCAGGTCCCCTGCCCCTCTCACTTCGGGTTCCCACTGTGCTGCAGCTCCCACGTGCTCCCCATATAGTCCCTTTACTGCTGCCTTTGTGGCATCTCCAGTGCGCCTTAGGATAGTCGTGCTAATTACTGTTCTGGCAGGAGGCCAGTATTTTCTTGAGGCACACAAAAGAGAGAATGGAAATGGCAATTTCAACGCATAATATCTCAGGAAAAGCTGAGCAGAATTTGATGAGGGAAAGAGTACTTTTGAAGCCCAAAGGCATTCCCTTGTCAAATCACAAAAGCATGCTGAAAAGACTCATGCTATTAGAGCTTCTCTAACAAAAAAGATTTTGAAACTCCCTTACTGCAGAAAACTAGACAAGTAAAAGCATTTTAAAGGTCTGTTGATAATAAAAACTTTTTTTTTTGCTTCCAGAAACCTGTCTGCACTTTACAATCTTACATTGGTCAGGTTGCCCCCTCACCATCCCTGACCGAACTCTCAGGCTAAACCTGCTTAAGCTAAAGTTGCAGGAGGCATGTCTGCATTGTACAGCAGGCTGTAATGCAAATATTCTTCTTTTCTTATCTGATATAATGCTAATCTGAGCTATTCTATTCACAATGTACAGCATGCTGATACTTAGGGTTCTAAGGGGAGAAATACAAATACAGAAAGCCGTATCACCATGTTAATTCAGTATCGCTGCCAAGCTCATTTCCTCAAGTCCCAGTTAGTTCAGGTGCGCTGCTGTGTAAATACGTGTTTGGTGCTTCAAGATCTGGTGCTAACACGAGATGGGCAGAGCTCTGTCTCTGTACCATGCATTCACTCTGTAGCGTAGATGTGTTTTCTCTCTCCTGCTATGAGGAAGCTCTATTTTGAGCATACAGAACTGAGAGCGCAGCATGTAGGAAGTAGCCCATGGCAATATACTTCACAGCTGCCTAGCCCAGAGGGCGCACAGATACAAGAGGGGAGATGCAGATCTCCATTTCTTGTGAAGCCGAACCTTCTGCTGTGAGTTGTTGTGCTGCGGTGAGAGACCAGGTCAGCTGTAGCAAAGCTGAGCACAGAAGCCTGTGCCATGAATTGCATATCCGTGCTGTGCAAACTCATGTATTGGAAAGTTGTTTCTTGATCCATCCAGTGTGATTAATAAAGTTACTGCAGTGCGCTCAGATTGCCAGGTTATTCTACCAAATTGGATAGGGCAACAGATTGAACAGGCTGTATGTAACTTAACTATAGAAAGAAGGGCATGGTTTTAACAAAAGGTTTGTTTACAGTAAAAAATGTCTGTTCTGTAGGGAATTACTGTCATATAATGTAGTGTGTATTTTGATCTCAAGATCTTAGAAAAACAGATGAGCTGTACTTAGTTTGTGTTTTGTTTTTGTATGGATTTTTGGTTTTGAATGGATTTGACGTTTGCCCACAAACATGGTATACTAAATTATCTGGTAAGAAGAAGATGTGCTGTGCTTGTTAAAATAGATGGCATAGCCAGTGGAAAGAAAATGGAGACTGATAATATTGATTAAAAGCTAGAAATTTTACAGGATTGTTAATGAATTAAAACAGCCTAGACAAAGCTGATGATGGTCAGGTGAGTTAAAGGCAGTAAGAGTAAGCTGTTAGAGTGTAGCAGGATCAACAGGATACTCACATTGGTGATCTAATATTAAATATAATCAATATAACTTCAGATTCTCATAAAGAAAAGACAGAAATATTAAATACATATTTGTATGTAGGAATTGCCTGATGATTTATACATTTCTTATGTAATAAGGATGTCTTGAACTTAGCAGATTTAGATTCTTTGCACTGATCATTTGCAGAAAAATCTGACAAAATAATTCTAATTGTTAGTGTTCTCCTAGCTTGTGGAAAAATCTTGGTAATTTTAGATTATAATTGGAAACTACTGGATTTTGTCTTGAAAGTTTTGTTTTTTCCTGTTGTAAATGTGAACAAAAACTGACATGTGCGACATGATGGGTACAGCTTTGTAAGAATCTAATTAAGACAGTCCAGGATTTAGTTTGAAGTTGATAGATTTTTCTCCCCCAGACACTTCATTGATTGATACCACAGCAAACATTGCAACCTAGTTAATATATTGTTTCAAGCAGGTTCATGGAATTTGACCCAGGTTTAACCCTATGCAGATACAAGGAATGAAGATTCCAGATATGTGGAAAAATGTTTGCAGTCATTTAAAAGGCCTAAATACGAAATACTGCATGGTGCTTGGATGCACATTGCTTACACATCTGGCTTGTATGGGCGCCAGGTTTGTAAAAGTACAAAGGACAATAGAGCCCATCTATTCTTAGATATGCTGTACTTTAAAACATATTTTTATAATTTCTACCTAAAAATTAAAAGGGCATTGTTTTCTTTAACAACATTGTACATTTATAATCAGTTGTAGTAAATAAAAAAATTTTTAAATTAAACAAATACTATATGGTCTTTGTAAATAACAGTTAGTAAACTAGTAGCCATCACTTTAGTAATTGGGTAGCTGCATTGATTAGGACTATTTAGAAATTTTTTTTTTTCCCCATTTCTTCTGTAAATGTTATTCACCTTTCAGATTCACAAAATGTATCCCCTGCAGTTGGATGGGTATATGCTGGGCCCTCCACCTCTTTGCAGTAGTGGTGAGCTGTTTATAAGTCAGATAACCCTTGCTGTCCATGCAGGAGAGATACAGGTGGGAAATCACTGAGAAGTGGCACGCTGGGTGCCAAACAGATAAAAAGAGTGAGGCTGCTCGTTGGAGCTACTTTGGCATTCACGAATGCAGGGTTTGTTGTCAGCACCCGCTGTGCAAGTGCATTAGATTAGTAAGCCATTCTGGTTTTTTGTTCCATTTCTCTTCGCACTGTAACATGTGAGCTCAAAACTGTAACTATACCCAACACTATTTACCTATATATGCAAGCATTGAACAGGTATCTGATACACATTATTGTGTATGCATGTGTATGTATGCTTAGAGGGCTCTGTTGTTGGGGTTCTTGGTTTTGTAAATGTTCTCATCTTTATTGTCTAATGCTGGCTTGAAAAATGCCTTTTCATTATCCATGAAGTTCCATTAATCTTTGGCTTACAAATAAAATGTTAGAAATCTCCCTCTTCTCCCCCCACCCCTTTCATTCTTCAGGAAAATTTTGGCAGCATTTGAAATAATAAATAGCTACACAGTGATTTTAAGCGTGGGTTTGTGGCATTACCACAATGCTAAATCCTTACTGGAAAAATGAGAACACAGGTGAGATTCTTGCCTCTTCCCCACCACAATCTATCCCAGCAGTAAACCTGTCTGAGCTGAAGTGTTAAACTTCACTTGTGCAGCACACAGATCTTGAGTCCCGTAGTAGAAGAGCGTATTTCCTCGTGCCAGCTGATGCTTATTTTCACTAGCACAAGTAGCAGCAGTCTGTCTTACAGGGCTGAGAGTGCAATTCCTCCTGCCAGATCAGTTTGGGGAAAGGAAAGGAGAAGTTTAGCCATACAAATAACCAGACTTGTTTCCTCTCCTCTCTTCAGATTTCCTCTGAATCTGAACTTGCAGTTTCCCCTCTGAATTTTGCCCCACACCCCCAAGCTTGAAAATTGACTTCAGAAGACCATACAAAGAATATCATTTGACTTGCCAGTCATATTACAGTCTAGCCAGAATTAAGAGTTCCAATGCAACTCTGTTTGATTGTATTGTCTACACGTGTCTGTGTGGTCTTTAATGAATCACATGGACACAAGAGGCAGTGGAGTTCAGGTTGCAGAAACAACCAGAAATCTGCAACCATTCTGTGCTCCACTTCCAAACTTAGATGATGATCCATCAATATCTTTTTTTTTTTTTTACAAAAAAACAAATCTTCTNTTTTTTTTTTTTTAACAAATAATCAATCTATCTATACATGTAAAGCTAAGCTGCAAGGAGGACTACAAGGCAATATATCTATGAAGAAGTTATTCCATGATAGATTTTGATCTGATTTTGAAACAGGATAGTTTTGTTCTCTTGCAGCATAACACAAAGCTGTCAATGATAAGCAAGTTAGCTTGACAGCGTGTTGTTCATACTGTGATGCCAGTTTTGAGAAGAGGTCAGACCACATTCTGACTACCATTGCATAACCAGAATATGCACTGCAGAGTCTTTTTGCCTTTTTTTCTGTCTGTTGATTGTTAAATCTCTGTGTCAGACTATTGTGCTAGCTCAGATTATAGCTGATTGGGAGTTCTAATAGGATGTTTGAACAAGTGTGACAAGTTTTTCTTTCTTTCCCACCTTCTGTTGAGGTTAAGAGGGTTTATATTTGAATAGCTATTGGATGTATTCAATACAAGCATGTACTGAATATTTTTTTTCCTTCAAAATTTAGGAAATTTTCTTAACAAACATTCCAGGACTTAAAATAGCAATGGCCAAGAACAAGGCATACAGCTGTTTCTATTGCAGGCAGATCAGCAGCTAATGGAAGTAGTTTGTTTTCATGTTTTATCAAAATAATGATAGTTGTTTACAACCACTTATGGTATTAGTTGCTTGAGATTTTCCACTCAAATGCTTTGTAATGTTTTTCCCTCCCTTCTTTATGCTACTCCTTCTAATAGGGAACTTTTTTTAGTCCAGATAAGTTCTCTGGATAGAAGGGGGAGATTTTTTGATTAATCATTTTGTTCTTATTCTCTGTAGGGTTAGTTCAGGGATGCAGGTAAGGAGTTTCTTTGTTCATTGGTCTCTGTAATTCCTCTGTTAAAAAAGGTGTGGGTACATGTGCAGTACATTCAGTCTGCCTTAATTTGCTCTTTCTAGCACCTGTGTTCTGCAGGTTTTTTGTTTACTGTGTTTTAAGAAGGGGTGCCAATCTCAGCTGGTTCAAAAAGCCTGTGTGTGAGGGAAGAGGACTGAAAAAAAGGACAAGAATGGTCTTGGCAGCTGCCCTTGCACTTTCTTCCAAAACTGAATCATAG
>VYZV01001988.1:1664-28132 GCA_013401275.1 Pandion haliaetus | reverse complement strand
ACACATTTGTCCAGCTAGTCCCGTAAACCATCCGGTGGAAGAGTCTGTGCCCTCCCTCCCTTGGTGCCAATTTCAAGTCATCCTCTCCCCCGCTACTAGAAACTATTTCAGGAAGTTGAAATTAATTTTTTATTGCTTCTAATTAAGCCGATTTCTTCATACTTGATGGACATAAAGAAAAATAGATTGCTATGTTTTTACAGCAGTTTCTCAGGTGTTGGAAGAATGCTGTTATGCCTTTTTCCCCCTACAGTCTTTTGTTTTTCAGAAAACAAGGGAAGCCCCTTCATTCTTTCCTTGTAGGTCCTGTCTTGCATGCTTTATAGTTGCTGTTATTTAGAGTTATCCTGCTTAGATTAATCTCCCATGAAGAAAATAGCAAGGTTCCACCTCCATATACTAGCTATAGCAGATCAGGGAGACACCAACAGGTATTTAGTATGATAATTCTGTAGAGCCATCTTGTGATGAGCTTGAGGTGTGGTGGCTCTTACCAAACAGATTTTGTTTTAGGAAGACCCCTACTCCCAGAGAAGATATGCAACGTTAGACTTGTACAGACAGTGTTTCTCTGATCAGAAGCTGGCACAAGTTTATCATTAGCAGACTGAAGTGTGTCAGTCTGCTAATAAATATCAATATATGAATAAATACAGAATTGCAATTGTTCTGTATTAATTTTCCTGTTAAGTGACTAATTTCTATAATTATCTCTCTCGCAGTATTGGCTGGATCCTGCAAAGACCCTTGCTGAACATAAAGAATTGATAAACAGTATGTATTTAATTTGAACTTAAAAGAACGTATCTGAAGATGAAGTAACAGAGGCAATGTTCCATATATACAACCTGTACTACATTTATATTCTAGTCGCAACAGATTGACAGTTCTTGAACACGTTTATTATTGCAGTTCATAGCTGTATCAAAATTTCATACATAGCTTGAACATTCCATTGTGTTCCAAAAATTCCTGTGATTATTGTCCAAAGATTTCTCTGTGCTTACGTTTTATTTTAGAATAATAAATGGTGCTATTCTTAACATATAATTAATTTTATAGTGGCAGTGACACATCTATCATAGTGTACCATACATAACTGACTTAGATTCCTTTTTGCTTCTGAAAGTAAAAGTAATGCCTCTGACTGATAATATAGTGTCTGCTGTTACTGTCACTCTTCAGATATCACAGATGCAAGATCTGTTATTTTTATTATAATTAAAGAACATGATAGGATTATTTTACTTAAGAATTTGGAGACCTATAAAAAGATGTAGAAGTGGAGCATGTATGGAGTAAATGCAGCTGTAAGAATTTCGGTACTGAGTTAACTGAATTTTTCAGAAGAGTAACATTTTTAAATGGTGAATTAGAAAACCTTTTCCAAATATTTCTTGGTTAAAGTGGCACATAATTAAAGTTGCTCCATAAGACATTTGGAAGTGTGGAAGGGATTAGTATTCAGTACTGTTAGTTATGACAGGGAATCACATTTCATGCACAATTACATTTTTCAAAAGATTTCAGTGGAAAAAGTATCTAAAAGTCAAAATCAAGCAGTAAAAAAAAATCTTGGAGAACTAGTAAGTTAGCAATGAAATCTAAAGTTAAATCTTCAAATTAAGCAAAAACTCCAAGTAGGCACACAAGCTGTGAATAAACAAACACATTACTAGAAAAATAATAATAAAAATCCTTTTCTTTTTTCTTGTGTAATGAGTGTAGATGTATGGATTTGCTGTGTTGATGTAAGGTTTTTTATGAAACTTTCCAGTATCATAAAATATTAAGATAGGCTTCTTAGTAGCTGTTTTGTATTCAACCAGTAACAATTCATTACAGTTAACAGTTCATAACAACTAACTTTTGCACCAAATATTTTTTTCCCTCAGCTGGACCACCATACACTCTGTATTTTGGCATTAAATTCTATGCAGAGGATCCGTGTAAACTTAAAGAAGAAATAACGAGGTACAGTATTCAATAAGAGTGTAGTTTGTTGATTTAAGGGTAGTAATCTATTCCAGCCAGGTACATATTGTTGTGGTGTGGCTGGGTTGTTTTTCTTTTTTTGTTTGAACAACTAAACTTTTTTGCTTGAACATGTATGTGTAGGAGGAGAATTGTGACTAGCTTTACAGTGGTTGGTATGGACGACTATTTGGAAGCCCAAGTTGAAAAGGTGCTCTCTGTTGCATCAGAAATCAAAGAGACTTGATGTGCATTTCTGTTTTTTTTTTTTTTAAGGAATGCATTGTCACATCTGCATTTATATTGTGCTATAATCAAGTTTAGAGTTTACTTGGATATCAAATGTAAATTCTTGTTTATTCCAGAACTGTTTTCCAAGAGGATTTCTTTTGGTCTTTCTAAAAGTATGCGAAGGAAGTTGAAGAGTTCCATGATTTTGGTTCTTTGAACTAAGCTTGGCATCTACAAAATGTGAGGATGCACACACTTAACACATGCACACGTGTGCACACAGTGACATACACACACATGCTTGCCTGAACTCTCACGCACAGGGTTTTCTGTTTATTTATGAAAGGTCTCTCAGATAATTAGTTTTAGGTTCAGAAGGAAATTTGAGAATTTGGATAGGTAGGCGGGCAAAATTAGTGCGCTGGCTTGCATTAATAAATGCCAAAATATTTCTTTTGATGTCCTAGGAATATGACACATGAGAATTCATTAGAATGCACACAGGGTTTTTAATTTTTGTTAATCAAAGGTGGCAGTTGTTGCAGCACAGACAGAATATTATTCTTGTACCAGAGTGAGAAAATTCTTTTGCTTCCATACTGGCATAGCAGGAACGGAACTCTCCAATATAACAAGATTGAGGCTGGCCTGGTAAAAATTATAAATGCTGTGACTTTGCAGGTAAAAGAGTGTAAGCTGGCTGCAATGTGATGGTCTGTACCATGAAAGTTTGATGCAGTTTTCCTATACTTTTCCAGAAGCACTTTCAACCCTGCTCACAGGGGAAGACAGATGACCCTGGGAAGGGATCTTTGGCCACTGAACCTGTTAGGATTGCTACCCAGGAGGCAGGGTGGATTTCTGTCTGGGAAATGACAGGAACTAAATTTTCAAAAACTGTTTATCTTTGCGTTGTGATAAGGTCAGTCAGTGATTTGCACTGCTGATTAGGTGTGTGAATCTAGTCTAGAAGCATTTTAGTGTAATTAGTAAGCCTCTGTTCATGTCTGCACAGTGTTTGGTCATGCAGAATTTGCATCTTAGACAGTACAGAAGGAGGGCTTAAGAAAGCGATTCGCTTGTATCAACAGCCTTCAACAAAACACATTGAATAGTCAAATGCCCTCAACATTTCTGAGCAAACCTTGGAAGGAAGGTATACATTTTCAGAAAAAAATGTAATAATAATAAAACCTCCTTCTTCTTAGGAGGGATTAAAGGCCATGTTTTTCTTTATAATAATAATTTTCTGCCCAAGTGTGTAATTCCAGTGATGTGTTAACTGTAACCAATGTGTTTCTTTGGAGCATGTGTTCGTTATTTTAATGGATACGAGAGCAGAGTCTGTTGTTACTAGATGTTGATGATCTGTGGCATTACATGATTACTATTTGCAAATAATGAAAACCTGTCAAATTTGTAATTGCTTTACAGAAAAAGTCTGTCTGGCTTGTAGGCAAAAGCTAACACTGCGGTGATTCATATTAACATTCGCTGGATGTGTTTGCTAGAGCAAACTAGCACTTAGGCGCTATTATATATGCATGACAAACTTGACAGCATACAAGATGAGAGTGCTTTAGCTACAAGTTTGGACAAAAGGCCTGGTTTTGCGAGGAGCTTAGTGGCTTCAGTGGGAATTGAGATTGTTCACTTTGTAGGAGTCACTTAACCACTTTACAGTTTTTGCAGGGATGGAGGGTTTTTTGCAGTTTCCTATCCTGCTTTATTTTGAGACTACACTATGAGAATGCAGAAATACAGATACCTGCTGCATGGAAGAGACATTTGTAGCATAATCTGGTATGAAACTCTGCACTGTAGAGATGGAGAAGCGCTAACACAAAGACGGGTGCATATCAGAAATGCGTGTCAGGTTAAAAAGAACCTGTGTGTACTGTGTACTCCACAGTAGATGTAAAATCATTTTTGTCATTATCATCATTCATACAGAGAAGATTTGTCTAGGTAGGACTGGCAAGCATAAGCTAGAAGCAGTACTGAGGTATTGCTTAGAGTGAAGAAACACTGAGTGTATGTGCTTTGCGTTGCCTATGACATTCCCAGAAAATTCTTAGGCAGTGTCCTGGTCCTTTAAGGTGGAGAGTATTAGCCGTTTTTTTAAAGGATGGACATTCCTACTATAATATCTGCCTCAGCACAAATTCTGGGGGATCATTAACCGGAAAGACACTGGTATCCTTATTCAGAGGCTCATCTGCGTTGATAAAAGTATAGTAAATTTGATTGGATCTTAAATGATTTGTGGATCAGCTGTCATGAAACCTGCAGTTTGTGAACCTCCCTGAAATCAGCGTAAATGCACTTTGAACTTACAGATCATTCCAAGGTGCTTTCATAAGTAACTTGTACTAACACAGAATAAATTATTTGCAGTGTAGCTGAATGGCTCTATATAGAAAAAGTTGATCTAGTGAATAATGAAAAAGCTATGTGCTTGTATGAATGACCATTTTTTTCTTTAAAAAGTTACCTTCTCAGTATTGTTACATTTTGTATGAACTTGATGCAAGAAATTGGCTTAGGATGATGTAAAACTGCATAAATCTGTTGTCATAAAACCAGACAAAATCCAAACAGCATTTAAAAGACTTCGTATAAATGAGTACGGGGAGTTGCAAAACCAAGCACATCCTTTGTGGGGTGGCTTGTTTTCTTGTCTTTTCCATCTGTTTAGTGCATATTGTTTCACTGTAGGTGGTCTCAGTGCATACTTCATCAAGTGTAGAAGCTGGTTACAACTTGAAAATTACATTTTTACCCCTGCTATCTCTGTTCCAAGAAGGAGAGTACCCTATGCTATGACAGATACAGTTAGCTGCTGATGGTATGCCCATCCATCTTTTTCATAGGGGTATGGACTCCATCAAATCTGCTTGCTGCTCTGGAGTTGATACTCTGGTGTGTGGAGGAGAAACCTCTGAGTAAAGAAGTATTCAATACACAGTTCTGCCTTATGTTGGCCCACTGATCAGGTTAAACTTCAACCCTTTGATAGGTTTTTTGTTCAATTTTTCTGATTCCTAGCCCTGTTCTCCACTTCCTGACTGCTCTATGAAAGGCAAAAGAGGGAAATCACATTTTTAGGGGGAAAATGAATTGTATCTGCATGATATAAGCAGATGGGAAAACTACAGAGTGCTTCCCTACATAGATTCTTTCACTAGATTATTCTTAGTTGTTATTTCAATTCGAGGGTCAATAAGGGAACAGTCATTCAGGGAGGAATACAGTTTTTGACTGTCACATAGTTATGCTATGTGGTATGTCTTCAGTAAACTGGAAAATGAAGAAACATTACTTGGTGCATCAGCCTTAATACTGAAATAATAACTTTGTTTTTTCTCTGTGTTTTAGGTATCAGTTTTTCCTGCAGGTCAAGCAAGATGTTTTACAGGGCCGTTTGCCTTGTCCAATCAACACTGCAGCACAGCTGGGAGCATATATAATTCAATGTAAGTTCTTCTGGCCAACTGAGAGCTTATTTCTTTTAATACTGCATTATTAAGTGGTGACTGAAGACTTCACTAACACTTTATGCATCCATTTCAAAACAGAACAAAACTAATATGACTGATTTCAGCTAAAGAACTGTAAATAGATGACCATTCTGAACAGATAATATAGAAGCAATAAAGAAGTTAATGTAAAGAAGAAACTGTAAAGTCAGTCTGAAGACTCTGCCAAACACCCTTTTCCTTGCTGAGGAATACCTTATCATGTACTTAAGACTTTTTGATTTACTCTGGATTGCATATAGAGTTATGACAAAACCTCATCAGGAGGTTTACGGATTTGATGGGCTATTGGCAGCTTTCAGCAAACAAAATCTGTCAAATACAAGATTCTTTCAAAAATTACATTATGTCAATATGAATGCGCCTATGCTTGAAGGGAGGATGTGTTTTGACCTGAAGTGAAGAATTTTAATTCTGTCTGTCATTTATCTGCATTCACCCATCAGTAGTTAGCTTTTCAGAAGTGGATGTTACATCCTGCATACTTGATAAAACTAGCAATCAATTAGAAGGAGCTGTCTGTCTACCAGTTAGTTATTCCTTTCATATTACAGCTCAAGCTCTGTATTCAAACACAATTGGTAACGAAAAATCTTATGATGAACCATGCTGGTACCTGTATCTGTAATTTGTTCTATGTTAAATGTAGATTTCTCATGAGTGTTATGTATTAAGCAAAGATTATTTGTATTATTGGTGTTCGAAGTGTGACTCAACAACACTTCATACAACATAAAAACATTACAACGTAAAAAATAGTCCTGCTTTCATTGCCATTTTAGAATAACAAGGCAGAATGACTTGTGTATGAAATGGGAGTGGGCATTATACAGAATTTCACGATGTTACATGTGTTTCTGAAAAGCTAAAATCTCAGGCAGTTTTTATTTTTGTACAATTATTTTCAACTTCATTTTGCCATCTAAGAAATATCACATGTCATACTGTGAAAAACCGTTTGCAATGCACATTTTACTTTATTGGCATACATGCCTTCCCTGGAAAAATACTGCAAGTATGAAGCAGGAAAATATGTAATGATGGTAACATCTTAATCGTATTATGAGAAATGAATAAAAAGAATAAATTCTTGTCCTTTAGTCATTTTGTAGGCTGGTTGGAGTATGGGGAGCTGTTGTTCTGGTATAAAATCCTGTTCCTGTGATTCTAAACTCAGATATTCTATTGGAAAGCTGTGAGGAAGCTCATGTGAGAGAGGAGAGTTGAAGCATGGCAAAGGTTACATACAGTGGGTTAAAGTTGTCCTAGCACCAGCAAGCATACATTCCCATTGACTCTATAAAAAGATTTGTCCTTTTATTTAGGGCCTGTAGTTGCTCAAAGTATATTAAGACACCTGAGAAATGTCTGTGTCAGACACTGAAAATACGAACTCAAAGCATCAGCACTCAGGTCAACCGCCTTTCCAAGGGTCATGCAGCAGACCGTGCTTTTTCCTTTTCCAAACTAAGATGAAGTGCGTTTGTGGGAATTCAGTAATGGCTGAGAAGCTCTGCTTCTGTAATGGTGTCAGTGGTGTCTTTCCCAGTGGAGCTAGCAGCTGCTGAGATCCATAGGAGGAGCAGGGGCCACATGTTCTCCCAGAGTCCTCTACCTGTGTCCTGCTCCAGACACGGGCCCGGCTTTCACCAGTCAGGTTGTGCCTGGGTGTCATCTTCAGTCTCCAGGCAGATCCTGTCCTTAGTACATGAGTCGTTTTCCTCCTTTTGTGGTCAAAGACTGCAGGCTATTATAGTGGTGATGGTGGGAGAATCAGTACCCATGGCACAGTTTGCAGAATATACTGATTTTCCTATTCGGAATGCTGGAGTTGTTGGTGTTGTAGTCATTCCTGTTCTTACTCCTGCTATGTGCAAGAATCACATTGTTTTTGTGGAGATTTTCTAGAGGAGCTGCTCAGCATCTCTACTGAGCAGATCACTGTCTTGTTCTAGAAACATCATTAAATTCTGGAAAGAAACACGAGTTATTAGATGAGTCTTTTTCTTCTTGGCTTTTAAAGAATCCTTCTGGCTATGTTTTTGCCTTAGTGGTCATTGGATAGAAACCTTCTGTGAAGCTTTGCTCCAAGAAGCCCAGTCTATGCAGATTTTACCCAGGGTTATTAAAAAATTGAAATACTAACTTTTGCAGAGTTTCTGAGATAGATGCAATTACAGTTAAGATCAGTAGAAATGAGTTCTGGCCAAGGTGCATATTATTTTATAATTGCATTGCAACATGTAAACTGGTATGACTAATGTATGCAAATTCAAGGTTGTTTCAAAGAAAATTATGTTGGCTATTCGTTACGTTCTTTTCTTTAAGAAAATTCTTCTAAAAAAATTATTTTGATTTTGAAAGTGAATTTAACATTCAGGAACTATATCAATACTTTATTGAAAATGAAGTCCTGTGTTTCCTCACAAGAAATGACACTTACCCTTAGAAGGGCATACCTCTATGTGTCTCAGGATATTTGTCTCCATTCGCATTCCCACACTGACATTTATATTCAGAGTCCCAGCAAGAATATGGATCAGTTCTGTCTGTAATATTACAGCTTATTGTGAGGCCGTAGATATTGAAAAACTAGACTTTTCTTCTACATTTGTTTTACATATGCTGCCAAATAATATGTCATCAAATTTCAATTTTGCTGGCTTGGACCAAATTATATCTAGTCCTGTAGAAGTGATAGATTTCCTGTCAAAACTTCTAGCTCTTTGAACCTTCCATTTTTCTTTTAAAATGACTGAAGGTATTTTTTCTTGGTTTTATGTGCACTAACATGAACAGTTCTGTACTGTCTTTGGGTTTTTTAACTGGCTGCATGGTAAATTGACAGTTGGAAACAGGTGGCTTGGCACCAGTAGGTGGATTATATAACATATTTTTTGGTTAACAGAAAGCATTGAAAATAGGTGACCTTTCTTTTCTTCTTGTGTCCTCTAGCTGAGCTGGGGGACTATGACCCGTATAAGCACACTGCAGGTTACGTCTCGGAGTACCGCTTTGTTCCAGACCAGAAGGAAGAGCTGGAGGATGCCATAGAGCGGATACACAAAACTCTGATGTAAGAAATCAGTACTGTTGGGAACTTGGCAGGTAACATCAGATTTGGAGGTACTTGGTAGGTGGGTAAGGGAGCAGCTTGTGGTGCAGAGTGGAGGTCTCTAGACCCAAGGAAAGAACACAGGGCACCCAAGTCCCTCAGAAACAGAAGACATTTTACATAATTGGAGTTGTTCTTTTAGGAACCAAGTAGGACAATAACTAGAAATACAATGTCTGTCAGACCTAGGTACGGGTATTTCAGAACCAGCAGTCCTAATAGCGCTCCTATTTCCTCTTAGTTTTGTAGTTGAAAAGAATGAAATAAAAAACTGTGAGTTCAATTCCCTGTTCCAGGACAGATTTCCTGCATAATTTTGGACAAATTGCTTATTATGCCCATGCCTCAGTCAACTGTCTGTAAAATGGGGATAATAACATTTCTTTTCTTCATACTGCCCTGTGTATTCAAATGAACTGTTAGGACAACCCCACTTTTAACCTAATAAAGTACAGCTCTTGGTACAATGAAGCTTCTATTTTCTTGCCAAATCCTTAGCTAGGGTAATGAAGGAGTGCTTGTAGCAACCTGCATGAACCTTTGTGGAAGCAGCTCACATTGCAGGAGGTACCAGGAAAGCCGTTTTGCATGCCCATGGTTTAAGTGATAATCTCAGTTGCAACAGCAGCATGAGTTAAAGAGCCAGTTTGGTTTTACAAGCATAAAGTCCTTTAATTTTATTAACCAGCGTATCTTACATAAAGCATATTGGCAGTGGCCAATATGAAGGATTCCACTGTAAGGAAGAACATATGATTTGTAAGAAAAAAAGTGCAACCTAGAAACAGAGTCATCAGGCAGCACTGGGCATTCAAAGTGCTGGTTTCTGGACAAAAAACAAATTCTAAAACTGTGTGTGTGACCTTAAAGCAGTGGGAACACAGGGTATTTGGTGGGCCTCAAATTAGTTTTGCTTTAAACTGAACAAGCCACTACAGAAGTTCACAGGCCTTGAAACTGTACCTGATAACATTTCTTATGCACGAGAAGGAGCTGAGAAGATGGGAATAAGCTAGAGTTACGATGCAGGGCAGGGGCAACTGTTGAAGAGATTGCAGGAGGGGAATATTAGGCGCACTGCAGACAGGACAAAGGAGAACTGCAGAGATCTGAAACATGTATGTCAACAGACCTGGGAGGTACATCCAATCCCAACTTAACCTTTGTAAAAGTTGGAAAAGACAGATTCATTTTTATAATAGAGACTGCAAAACTTGAATTCTCCGTCTTCCAGTTGTTGGAATAATAATCACCTTGGACACAAACCATGTGAGTTGTACTATCATTGACATTCTGGATAATCTCTGCCTGATGGTGGATCCCAAGATACTGCTTTGGGAGTCAGCTGATTTTCTGTCAGACTGCAACTTGTGCATACAATGCCTGCCTTTGATTACTTGTCAATGGAGTGGGAAGCAAAACTGCAATAGGGACAACCAGGAGGTGGACTGGGGTGCCCAACAGATAAGCAGAGCAAGATAAGAACTAGTAACCTCTGGCCTCATCAGTTCTGTCAGTGCTTGAAAGGGGAGCAACATTAGCAACATAGAGAGGAAAAACATAGCAATCTCTTAGGGAAGTTGGAGCAAGGAGCATGATCTCCAGTAAAGAAGGCAGAGCTAGAAAGTGATGCTTTGTGAGTATAGGTTATATACTAGATGCATTTGCAGCAGCTGTGTCGGTAGTCTTCTTAGAGGAGGTTTAACTCTACACTGTCTCCAAGCGTACAAAAAATACAAAAAAATCCCCAGCAATTCAGAGCCACTTTTTGTCTCACTCATTTTTAGAAATGGCCTTCTATGTATGAAATACTTTCAGTGAGATTAGTTTTAGACTGAAGTACTCTTGGTGTATGAGTAACAGAGGCCAAACCGCCAGTCACTGTGTGAAAGCATGCAAGTCAAGAGAGATTTGGCTTCCTGACCTGTTGTTCCAAATATTAGACCACAGTGCCTTCAAAAATGCAAAAAGTGAAATTGGTTTTGAAAATAAAACATATGCCAGAAGTTGAACTGTACATAAAGCCAAAATAAACATTTACTTGCTTATCTCCAAGTTCAGTTCCTGGTAAGTGTAAAGAAGCTTGTTCTAACAAATCCAAGTTAGGTGCAATTGTGATATAACCATTTATTAAGATGAGAGCAGTAAGAAACATTTTATAAGTATGTTCATCATAACCTTTGTCAAAGTAATGTAGAGATAATCAGAGCTAGCCATCTTGTATGTAGATCTAGATTTCTTGATTCTCTTGCTATAATTAAGCCACAGTCTGGATAAAGGTTAAGTAATTTCTTGCCTGTAGTTTTGCATGTTAGTGTTATTTGTGCCTTGTTTAATGAAAATAGGTATTAACTCAGAGACACAGCTGTTCTCTTTGAAAAGTTCTGTAATTGGAGTCTGTGCCAGTTGCCACGTTGACCTGAGCTTTCTCTTTCAGGGAAGAGTGTCTGTTGTTCAGTAATTATTTCTGTGTGGTTACCTGACTGCCTTACAGTAATCGATGCATTACGGAGAACCTTACTACGGGTCCTTTTACAAAGTATCTTCTGTTCCAGAGATTGGAAACTGAGTCACAGAGAGTTTGGTTCAACATCACAGAGGTTGTGTTTGAGAAACGAAACTTGAGATGAATTGTTATGTACCAGGCCACCGATACTAAGCAACCTTAATTCCTCTCAAGTTTCTGCAGCCATTAGTGTAGTAAATCAGATTAAGACCCGTTTGCCTCCAAAAGTTTATAATCTTGAAGATGAAATTCAGAAGCCAGGAGAACAGTGGTTGCAAAGAGGAGTGACTGCCTTGACACTGACTCTAGTGTTTTTATATGCTTATTGAGCTAGACCTCCGATACTCTTGCTGCTTGGCTGCAGTTAGGTATCAAGGATTTAGCAGCATCAGAAAAGAGAGTGAAACTAAGGTGTGCCCCTTGCTAGTTCAGCCTGTCATCATCAGTATTGCCAGCATTGACTTCTGCACAGGTGACAGCAGTCTCTTTAGTTAAGAAGCTTGAGGCTAGAAAGATGAAGGGTATATCGCAAATTTTCTCACCTGCCAGAGACATTTTAGGGACAGGTTTGTGATATGGTTTGGAAGAACTTTATCCTTCCTGTAGCCCAACATGGAAGCACAGGGTTTTTTTGCACGACAGCGGTGGCGCTGCATGTACCTGCTAGTTATGTCCAGATAAACAGGTTTTGGTTGCGGGCTATCTCTCCATTTTTTACACGGCACAATAGCTATTCAGGGACTCGTTCAGGATGCAGTTTTTGGAGCAGTTTCTAAATCAAGTATGGTGAGGGAAGCCAGAGGTGGGAGCGGTTTCTGACTGCATCAAGTCTCTGCAGTCTGCCTACTGTGGTTGTTGTCCCATCTATAAACCAGATTGACAATCCCAAGATCACATACCAGGGTGAGGTGACCTTATGTTGTCATGCACATCTGGAGGACCAAGCAGTGGCTTCAGGGCTTGCACGTGAGGAAGCAGACACTCATGGTGCTGGACGAGGGATATGATCCCGCAGTGCAAATGGGAGAGCTTGTATTGGTCCTCTGACATTGCCAGTTCCAGACTGCAGCATATCTGGGACTAACTGATACTTGGAAAGTCAGCTGTTTGTGTATTTTGAATCAGTATTACATGCTGTCATTGGGGCATGAGGAAAACTAAAATGCCCCTGATAGCTTTGAGAGCTTTGAGAGTAGCTTTCAATGTTGTTTAGGGCCATTAGTGGTACTCAGGTGCTCTTTGTCCATCTGAATGCCCATCTCAGCTGCATGGCTGTTACCTTGCCTCCTCTGTCATTACCAACTGCAAAGGCTGTTTTAGTTTTAGGGTGTATTGTCAGGTTGTATGATGCTGAGGAGAGTTTGTGTTTTCATACAGGTGTTTTCATACGTGGTAAAGATGAAACACTTACCCTTTGTAGTGGTGGGAATTGTTTCAGTCCCTGACATTCCCCTCTCCCCTTCACATTCTGTCTTCTCCATCTGCGTTTGGGTCGACTTCTTCCTCTGGCTTCCATCTGCTTCTTTCAGAAGCTCCAGCTCACATTTTTGCTTCCTTTAATATTTTTGCAAATACACTTTCTTATAAATTATTTCTTATTGTGAAAATACTTACACATACACACACGCTCTTTTTTGACATTTGAACCTTTTGTTATTTTCAGAGACAGGTGAGAATAGGGGGATAAGCACATCAGCATTTTTCTAAGTATGGTCAGTAAGAGGTATTTTAATTGGTGTTGGGTTCTAGCACTAATTCAGTAATGGGGTAATCCACTTTGCTCAGAACTGATATTTAGCCTGCCTGGAAACTCAGTAAGACAATACTGCTCCAGTGAATATTTTGCTTACTTTTCTGAGAGCTACCAACAAGATTTAAAAAAAATCAAGCTGTGAAGTAAATTTTTATAGCAGAAGTGGATAAAAGACATGTCAGATGTGACAATGCTGATGTGCTGCATACCCAGTGTTCTCCACATAGAGATGAATCACAGATCTTCTGGGAAATCTATCTCTAAGAAAGGGGTTTCTCTTAAACTTCAAGTCTGCTGCTTTTCCAGGAGTCCTTGGAAAGAAGGACTAACACCTGAAGCAGTGTCAGTGCTGCTATGTGGATAAAATGGGCTGAAGCAGTCCATCTCCCAGATACAAAGAAGGTATTTTAAATACCTATACTAATGCATTCATGCCAGCACTGCTGTTTCATGTCTTTCACATCGGATGTGTCTTTTACCTCATCAGGCACAAACAAAGCTGGGAAAACCTGGAAAGTAGCTGCTAGGCTGTAGATAATGGGGAGACAAGACGGGAGAATGTCCATATTGCAGGACTTTTCCAGGTCTTGAGTCAAAACGTTGAGCTGTGCTTCACACCTTGAATTTGAAAGGTAGCAAAGGCGGTGAAGTATTTCCCCAAGAGAACAATCACAGGGTGAAGCAGGGGGTGCATCTTTTTGAGTTGATATTTTCACAAGATGTGCTGTACTTCCCCAATAACAGTCCAGTAGCTTTCACAGAAGTATTAAAAAGGAGCAAAGCTGAAAATGCAGCTTCAATTATTTCAGGCTTGCAATAGAGTGTCTTGGTGTTGTATCAATGGCAGTTATTAAGGGAAGAACAAATTAAACTCTGAGGATAAGTTTGTTGAAGGCTTTGAATTTATTTATTCATTTTGTTCTTTTTGAAAATAAAATCTTCATCAGTGGTGTCAAATATGTTCCTAGTAGCCATTTTTTTCACTACCGCTTTTCCCCTATTGTTTCCTACCGCTGTGCAGCTGATGGTAGTTTTTAACTGATGAATTGATAATTGCAGATGGGAAGGCAAGGTGGATCTTTGAAACTGGTAATCTCATGAGACAGACTCCAAACTTTGTTCCCACAGTAGCAGACTTGGGTATTACCAGTTGGTGGGACTTCCTGTAGGCAAGATTTTATGAATAAAGGAATATTTTATCTGAAGTCATGATATCAGAAGTCTGCTTTCAGAAATCCTTTGTAACTTCAGCACTGCTATGGGGAAATAGTACACCAGTCAATCATTCCATTCCTGCTTTATTAATAATCATGTTGTTATTGGAAAAAGTTATTTTGCATATTCAAGCCTAAAAATTGAATGTCTGAAGTGTGCTTGTGACAGTGGGGAAGAGATTAGCCGCTGTAGTAGGTGTACATTGTATATATGGTCGCATATATCTGTGGTAGGATCTTGCAGCAGAGAGTTTAGAAGAAGTTTGTGTCTACTGACCAGTCTCACTTGGAGCGAGCAGAAGTACAGTGCTGAAAGCATAATGACAGTCTAAACAAATGTTAGGAAGGGTTGCATACCTGTCAAGAGAACTGTATTTATTAACATGATCNAGTTCTTACACAGAATTTTGTTTACAGGGGTCAAGTTCCTGCTGAGGCAGAAGTGAACTACTTAGGGGTGGCCAAATCCTTGGAAATGTATGGAGTGGATCTCCATCCTGTTTATGTAAGTATTGTTTAAATATTTTAAACCTGGTAACAATGAAACAAAATTTCTTGTAGTAAAGTGGGGAGAATATTTATATAGTTTAATTGCCACAGAATAACTTGAAAGGAAACACTGTACTTAAGAAATGCAAAGGAAAGACATATTTACAGACTGAGGTGGTTCAATCATTCATACATACAGAAGCCTGATGGTTTTCAGATGAAAGGCCGTGATTGTATTATACCTATAAAAGGCAATCAGTTATACCCTGAAAAACAGTTCAGATAAGTAAGAAATAATTAGTGCAAGTGTCAGGAGAGATGAGAGAGGGTTATGACCTTTATCTTTGACACAAGAATCTGCACATTATTCTTGTGTAAATAACAGCAAGTGTGTCCTGAAACATTTTTCAATACCATTGCAAAAACTAGGGTAAGGTAGCAGCAGCACATCTGGCTTTTTTCAGTATTCGTTGCGAAGGTTTTGCTAAAGATCCAGAGTACATTTCCAGCTTTTACTCTTCTGTATCTTGTAGCATTGCAAGTTGTCTATATTGCCTCAGCAAAACCCTCCACTTCTTTTGTAAAACAGCATGTATGTTGGGATTGGATCCAAGTCATCACCTGGAGGCTATGTGCTCCTGGTGGAAACATCATTCTATCTTGTTTGAATAATTGCTCTTGTGGCAGGTTTTTTGAATAAAAGAAAATCAGAAGTTCAAATGAGGAGTTGTAATGTAGACAGTTCACTGAGTTAGATGTCAGTACTTTGTAAAATTACTTGAAAGAAAATAAAGAAATCAAGATACTACCAGAAGATTAAGTATGTATTTCCTGATGAAAATTGTGTAGCCCACAATATGAAGTATTTTTTAATGCACTCTGCGGCTTAATTGTATTCGTATCCCATGCTGTGTGCCCCTCCCACACATAGAAAGCTGGGGGAGTTACTGGAACAAGATTCAACATGATCCAACAAAATCGTGTTAAATATCAGAGCCTGGAAATTTTTTTTTCTCATTGCTTGCTTTTGCCGTGCAATGAGATCTCTGCCTGGGTAATGAGGGGTGAGTTGTAGTATGTCCAAGTCTAACCCATGAATATCATTGTTTCTATTTATATTACAACAGCATCAGAAGCCCTTGTTTGAATTGAGACTGAAGCTGCACACATGAAGAGATGTAGTTCTTTTCCTAGCTTGGTCATACTAAAAGTAAAGTTGCCTTTAGCAGTTAGCTCACTGAGGAGCACAAGCAGAGCTCACCAGGTGTGCTTGAGCTTTCTCACATTAGTAGTCATGCAGAGAAGGACACTTTCTACAGTCAGTCTGTTGCACAGTTGGTATTTTTTGTGGTTCGTGCTCTGATGGTTTATTGCTTGCAGGACTCTTCCTCGTTGCCTCAAGTGGGCAGATGAACGAGCGTTTGCAGCTGACTTTCTTTTAACCTCATGCGCTAAAGTTTGCACTCTTTCAAGCTTAGGGTGCATCTGATTTTGGTTACTGACCATAAAATGGGGAGGTAGGGGCCTTCTGCCATTCAGTGCCAGGGTTTTCACCCTGTTGTCTCCCAACACAGTTTACGATTTGGATACTGACCTCAAGAATGGTTTCCTTTGGAGGAGATGAAGCATGCGGCTGTTCCTTGCCTGTCGCTACCCATTATTAACAAAAAACATGCTCTGAATCTCTCAGAGGAGCTACTTCACTTGGTAGCAGTATGCAGGTGATACTATTTTAGCAGGGAGAAGAGAGCTGTGAGGTTATCTTATAGTAGAATAGGTCAGAAAATCAGCTGAAAGTTAGGATGCCTGTTGCATTCATGTCTGAATAGAGTTTAGTTTCTGAGTTTCGGCTATTTGCCAAATGGCTGAAAGTAATTCCTTAAAAAAAAAAAAGTTATTTTTGTTTTTCACCATGGCTTGTGGAATCTCCGGTTCTTTCCCTCACTGCCGTTCTTTCTTGCCTATTTGCTTCTATGCTTACAAGTTCTTGTATAGGTGTTTCTGTCAGTAGATCGAGTACTATTTTCCCATTTGCACAGGGAATGAAATGGTATGTTCAAGTCAGGCATCAGGCAGGCTTCCTCACTAGACCTCACTGCTACAGTGATACAACTTGCAACTGTATGAATGACATACATTTTTATTTTCTAGGGTGAAAACAAATCTGAATATTTTTTAGGATTAACACCCATAGGAGTTGTTGTCTACAAGAATAAAAAACAAGTAGGAAAATATTTCTGGTATGTATAATTTAAACATGCAGTCTGTCCTAAAACAGTAACAATGTTGTATGGAAATGTATGATTTGTGATATCTATTTGGAAGGTTAATTGTATCAATAAAAGAACATATACTTGGAATACTTAATCTTTGTCTGGATTATACATATTTTTAATTCTTTGATAATCCAAGTAGTGAAAAAAAATAGTTCACCTTTACCATATTCATGCTGAAATGTTTAAATACTGCTAATTTTGTGTTGATATCTGAGGCATACCTGAAAAAAAAAGTCTACCTATGAATTCCTTTTTGTCTTTGTGAATATATACAACTGTATATTTTATTATGCATTAAATTAAAGGCTCATGAAGCTCTGTCTGTCTTTTTTTCCAATATTACAGGCCTAGAATTACAAAAGTTCACTTCAAGGAAACACAGTTTGAACTTAGAGTCCTGGGAAAAGATGTAAGTTTTTATTTAAACCTGACCAGCCCGCACCACCCCCAGTAATGTCAGGTCTAATGAAGTGGGAAATTTTGTGGGTCCATCAAAGTCTATAATTTATTTTATTGAAACTTACTGCAAGAAACCATCAAAATGAAATTAATTTTATTGATAGTTACTGCAAAAAAATTACCGTATCCTCAAGTGTAGTATGTTCCTGATGGTGCTTGCAGTTTTGTTAGAGAAAGAAGAGGAAGAAAGATTTTCTGTCTGCGTGTTGCAGGCAGGGGGAGAGAACTTCAGCAGAACAGTGCAGAGGTAGGAATTTTATAACAAACCTTTATCATTTTATACTGTTCTCTGTAGATTAGTGTAGACTACTTCTGCAATGCCTTGTTTATGGTGTTACATAGTGCTTTTAAACTAGGCTAAATGTGCAGGGAGAGCTAATATTAACCAAAATGTGGATGGCGGAAAACTCACAAAGCTATTAGGTACAACTAATTTTGTAGCTTGGAGACAGAAGCAGCCACATAATATAGCTTGAAACCCATCTGTCAGAGTTTAACTTCATTGTGCTGTTAGACCATTTGAGGGAAAAACAATGTTGGTTCCAGTGGAGCAAGGATAGCAGGTTGATAGCAAGAGAAGAGGTTTTAAGATAGAGTCAGTGCAAAAAAGAGAAAGATATTTATCACCTATGGAGCATGTGAGGCAGGGAAAGGAGGAGGAGAGTGTTGAGGATGTAGAGAAAATTGTGAAGTGTAATAAAAAAAATAGTTGCAGTCAGTCTGTGATTTTTGGTATCTGATTGAGTTACAATTTTAGTTTGCTGAGTTATTTTTTGAAAATACTTTGTAGGTCTCTTTGGAATATCAGGACTGAAAGTTGATAGTTTTGAAGAAGTATTAACCTGCTGGCAGTATTCCCCTTTACTGATTATCTATGTATCTTCATTCATCTATGTAGTGGTTGTTAGTCTCATCCATGATTTTTCCATGAGGCCATTTGGTACATTTCTTACATTCTGGGAAATATAACTGTACCCCTCACTGGTTGTCTTGCTTCTGTCATGGACAGCATTTCTTGTGCCTCTGCAGACCTATTGGCAAGTTTTGCTTTTGTTATTCCAAGTGGTTTGTTTCTATTTGGTGTGGTGATCTATGGGAAGGTTATTTCTGATGGTGTGTTTGTTGAAATCAGAGAGTTGTTTGAAGGCTGGAGGGGAGGTTGGGAAAACTTTTCTCAATGTTTCATGTGAAGGGTGAATGCCTGTTCATGTATAAACAAGTCCGAGTTTGACTTACAGTGAATTGCA
This sequence comes from Pandion haliaetus, assembly GCA_013401275.1. NCBI lineage: Eukaryota > Metazoa > Chordata > Aves > Accipitriformes > Pandionidae > Pandion > Pandion haliaetus. The sequence goes on along the minus strand of VYZV01001988.1, from coordinate 9,329 downwards.
TTGAAGTGATGCTGTAGTTTCTGTTTGATGCCACTTATGTATAGTTTTTGTCTGAACTATGTGGAACTGGAAAGGTTTAACACGCTAAGCAGAAAACCTGGAAGCTTTGGAAAACATGCTTAAGTTGGGACTGTGAATGTTGATGTCTGGTGAACACTTACTATTGTGATTAAAAGGCAAACACTTTGACAGCACTTGGTAATTTCAAGTCTTGACAGGTACTTCTAGGAAATTGTTCAAGAGAACAGTAAGTACAAGGGTGTGTACCATCATTAAAATCTCCTTTTGCAACTAATACTCATTTGAAGCATTTCTACAGTGCTTCATATCGTAACAAGATCAGGAAAGGCCAAAATGGCCCAGAAAAACCTTCCTCTTCCTTTTTTTTTAAACATTTTGGTGGTGTTGCTTTGAACAAAATTACGTATTGGAATAAGTAAACAGTAGCCTTAGTCTCTGGATTAAAGCTGTCATGACAATTTATGCTGTTCTGCACCAGAGGAGGAAAAGCTGGTCAATGTATTTGTACAACTGTATGTTCCAATACTACTTGAAAACTTAATTAATGAATTTATTTTATTCCTTTGTTTTTTTGGAATAAATGCTATCACTTTGTCCTTCCACGTGTGACATGAGTTTGCAGTATATGATAGGAGAGTAAACGTGCCATTTTTACTTCATCCTGCATCCTGGGATGTCACTTTACAGCCCAGGGAATTAATACTTTCCATGTTTCAGATGTGGTATACTAAGTCTGGAACATGTTACGTGTTTGCAGTTAGTTGGAGAGAACGCTGGAAAAGATTCAGGAAGAGAAGAAATAATGGAGACTTTCCCATGTCTTAGATGGAGCTAAGGAGTTAACATCATGTAGTAAGAAGAGTAGATTATTTCCGAGTATACTGAGTGCTTTGTGTGAATCACGTTTTCCATATTGTAGTGAAAACCCTGTGCAGGCTGGATTTAAGTTCATGTTTCCACACACTGGCTACCTTTACTCACACTGACAGGCATCTCTCATCGGTACACCTGCTCATCAAGAGGAAGCTGGTCGTGCTTTTAGTACTGATGAAGTGTTGCTCTTGCAGGGGGTTACTTGTGGTAACTTCTTTGTTCTCCCTTTCAATAAATTTGTCTGAGATTTCTTCAAACCTACCCAAAGAATTTGAATGTGTACTTCCCACTAAAGGGGTGGAGGTGGACATCCTGGTCTCCTTGACAGTTGGCAGACATGGCAGTCTAAATGTACAGGTCCATGTCCTTAGGCTGCCTAAAAACCAGTCTGTGGAGTGCCTGTGTCAGCCATATTTATGGCTGCTGAGTTGTTTCATTGTTTCATTTTTCATAAACTGCATGATTTACTGAGCAGAAGATATTTATGCTTACCCTCTTACAATAAAGTAAGGTGCTTTACCTTTCCTGTTTTGTAGTGTAATCTCTTGTACTTCTTCATATCTCTTCCATGAGAACATTTACTGTATATTTAACTTCTTTATATTTTCCTGCATACCTGTTGCTATTGTGTGCAAGCATGACCATTGGTATTTCGGTTTTGTCTTTCACTACTTTGCTTGAATTATAGGTTTTCTCCCTAAGGTTACTACTATTGCCCCTTCATAAACAAAATATTGCCCTTAATATTTGGCCATCCGTGACTTATCTGACATGTGAGACTGATGACCTGGACCAGCTGACAGAACTCGTTTTCAGTGGTGTTAATCACTGAATCAGTATTTCATTGTCCCCCGAGTGAACCCATGCTGTGAATTCTGAGCTAGAACATGTTAGGCTTTCTGTGAAACCTCTAGGTATCAGCATGAAATTAGGAACCCTTCCCCTGTGAGGACTGCATGGAAGGATTCCCTGAACATGACAAACACCACAAAAAATTTTTGAAGTTGAGAAAAGTGTATTTTCATGCAGTTTCCTTTAAGAAAAACAGGAGATCCATCTGATGCCTGTGCACAGTTGCTGGTAGCATAGATGTCTGTTGAGCAACCTTGCTGGAAACACTCCAGCAATACAGGTGGCTGCCAAAGGCCTCCCCCAGCCCTGCTTCCCGATAACAGCAAAACAGAGCCTAATCACAATGGATGCACTGTGTGGAAATGGGTAATCAAAGGGGTGCACAGCACACCCCCTGTGCTTTCCCCATGTGAGAAACACAGCTTGCTTCCTAGATTTCTTTCTCAACTAAGGGCATGAAACAAAATAGAGAAAAACTTGCTTTCGTAGATTGTGTAGGCTGGGAACGTAAATGTAATAATATGCAGGAGTCAGGGATGTGGAGCTTTTTTGCCTGTAGGTACCAAGCACTTAAGTGCTGTTCCCCGCAACCCCATACTGTTTTCTGTAAGAGTGCCTTTTACTTCAGTTGCACTGTGTCTGAACATGCAAGTGAATGATTTCACTTCTTCGCAGAGTTTATGCAAAGCTTCTGTACTTGTAACTTTTCATGTTTCTTTCACTAACGAAGAAAGTGTTGAATGTGTGAAACACTTGCTTTCATTATTTTTATTGTAAGAGAAGGGTCTTTTGGAAGTCTGAAATTTTTGTTTTGACAGATTTTGAAATTTGGGTTCTTTCAAGTCAGAACAAACCCCTAAACTGTGCAGTTAAAAATGATTTACACATTTTCAAGACATGCCTTCCTCTGCAGTCTTGCTTAGTCATATGAAGAGGCCCAGCTTAGCTGAATTCGTAAGGTGAAGTTGGTAAAGACTGTTTTCAAGAGGAATACCAAGCACTGATTCATGCTAGAGGAACTTCAGGGCAATTCCAAAGCACATAATGCTCTCCATTCTGGTGGCTGAAACTTGTCTAAATAAAAGATTTTTGTGTTCTTTTAAACAGGTTTAGAAGCCCCTGGAAATACACTTATTTTTTTAAAATCTGCTTTTTGTAAGTGTCATTAGTCTGAAAATTAATGTAATTACATTAATAAGGGGGTTCAGCTGTACCCCTTCTTGCCCTGTCACGTGCTATATTCCCTGTTGAGTTACAAGTTCTAGGCAGGAACTTCTAATTTTATTTATTCCTCTCGCAGTTTCTTGGGAAGTTTGAACAGGGTTTGAAGAGATGTTCCTCCCATTCTAAAGTCCAATTTAGCTTAGACTTCAGTTTCAGACAAAAATAGCATTCTGATCTTTATTATGGTTTAAGAATTACAAATTACTTTTGTATCATTTGCATTTGCACCCACTTAAGCCTGAGTGGTGGTGGAGGTAAGCAAGCACAGTGTTGTTAGTAGACCATATAGAAACGTTTTGGCTTCTTGTCGTGGTTGGGGGTTTTCTTGGCTTTTCTTAACCACTTTCTGAGCCATCTTAGGAGGATTGTAAGATTGGTTCAAGGCTTGATAGCAAAATCTTCAGTAATGAACATTCTTGAAGGAGAACTAGGATTAAAATTCCTGCATAAACTTAAATTCATTGCCACTAAGGTGTTACTGTCAGCTTATTTTTTGTAAGTTCTTCTTTAGCCTTTTTTTGATTGGTATAATAGGAGGCTGAGATATGTTTGTTTCAATCTTGACATGCTTTATGCAAACTGGCACAGCATTATTAATTCCCGACTTGTATAATGTTCTTAAAGATTGACCTTGTGTAACCAGTAATAATACATTGTCTGTTACATAAGCTATGATTGGTATGCATTGTGTAAATATATAAAGACAGAATATTTCCTATTGCAGTTAACAATTGATAGTATCCAGGTATGTGCCTAACCTGGCAAAGAATAATGTTGGGAAGCAGTAGCTTCAGAGCTAGTGTCAGTATTTCTGTTATATGTACATGCATGTGTATTATATGTACATGCGATGTGCTCTGTAATGTGGCAAGATCCCTCCTTATGCTATATTAATATCAGTGCAACTTAGAAGAGCGGTGTGTGTGATGGCAGGGTTCCTGCTGTGGTTTTGGGTTTCGGTTTTTCTTCTTCATTTTCTGAGCCTGGATTGGTGGGAACCAATATATGTCTTGTCATAAAGCATAGCAGCTAAAGCCTGCTCTGAATCACAGGTTTTCAAAACATTTTTGATCTGTGGATGGGTGCAGCGCTCCATGGAATGGGTGTAAGTCTACTGTCATCAGTCCTCTTATCTCTGGGGTAATCCATGAACTTCACAAACAAGGGATCTGTGGGTCCCCAGAGGGAAGAACTGTCATTTTAAGTGTGTGTCTTCTCTTCCAGGCAGACTTGAGCTTGCCCTGCCTGGGCACGGAGCTAGGTGGGTGCAGAGCAGCTCTGAGCTCAAAAGCTGTGTAATTACGCTGGCGTGGCAGAGCAAGCTGGGGGCTGTTTGCAAAGGGTAGTGCGGGCGCTCCTGAACTGGTGTGTCAGCTCTAGCAGCTCCGGAGGCGTTTCGTGGTTGGGTAGAGCAATGACCCCTTTGACTGGTCTGCTTTGAAGGCATTAGTAACATGTTTTCAGTCTTTCAGTTAAGTGTGTGTGTGGGGGGCGGTTATGGTGGTGGGCTGTACCAATCACCGGCGGTTTCGTGGAGATCTCAAAGGCACTGCCACATCAGTCTTCAGGCTGATTTGAGAGGCAGCATAAAACAGATAAGGGCTGTAGCTACATGTTTGAGTGCCTGTCTATTCATAAGCTCATAGTATAATCAAGCTATCTGCACCCACTGTGCGAGTCTCTCTCTCCTCCCATGGGTAAGAATGGTGGTGAGGCTATGGCAGTATGAGCTTTAGGGTGTTCCGGAGACTGCAGGACAAGCTTTCAAAGCATTTAAAAGGGGAGGAATATTTTATGTTTGTCCTCACAGTTTTTTAGTGTCTTCCCTTTTTCAGGATTAGGAGAAAGTAATCAAACAGCTCAACAGCTAGATACTGCTGCCAAGGGTTATGTCTGTCCTTTCGCAGCCTCCAGCCATGTCCTCCTGCCTTCTCCCTTGCTGGTGCAAGTCACAGGTGTGATCCAAAATCACCATACAAAAACAAGTGGTTTTCTGCTTGTTTGCTGAGCACAGCTGGCTTCCTGAAAGAATAAACAAACACCAAAGCTGGAGAGGAGAGGTCTTCAGAGCGTGCAGATGACCAGGACTGCTCTGGAAGCAGTGAGCCTTCAGGGTTTACAATGCCACACCTTTAGTATACCAAGCGACAGGATGAGTAGCAGGGAGTAGCTTGTGAGGCACCAAACAACACTGAATGAGTTTGGAATTGTCATTTCCTATAAATCATTAGTAAAAGTACAGCAGGTCTTTGTTTCTTTTGGTTCAGATATATGAGAATAGTAAGAAAAAAACCCCAGCTAACTCTCACTACCTGTAAGAAGTTAGAATTATTCAAGATGCTAAAAATGTTGCCTTTTATTGGAAACGAAAGTTCATGGTGTTAATAGGTAAGGTCATCCTTGCTTTACCTGTACAAATCAATTTATTCCCTTAGGGGAGAAGGATTAAACCTAGAAGATATTACTGCCTCCAGTACTGCTTAATTTTTATATGTCCATTTATGAATTGTGAGGGTAATCACAGTACTCTTGCAAGCCTTAAATAGTGTTAAAAAGTACATGGAGGAAGTCCTAAACCTAGATGTGCTGAATGCAGTGTCATATTGGACTTAGTTGCAGTAAGTTACTGAATCCTTTGCAGAAAAGGTGAAAAATGATAAAAGAATTATTAATTGTGTCCTCTGTGTTGGTGAAAGACCTTGGAGGTGAATGTTTTAGGCTTTCTTTCTCTCTTTTCAGTAAAATTTAACTGTGCTATTTGACTTATTACAGGCATTCATTCTGAGGCAATAGTTTTCAGATGTGCTTTTCCTTCAAATTCAAATAAATAAATCTCAGTGTGTTATCAGAAAGCTTGTTGGTCCATCCCCTGATTTTTATGCAGTTGTTTAATTTTCCAGATCTGGAAACTAAGTTGTTCACTAAGTTGTTAATAAATTGGATCTATAGGGCTATGATGTTTTTTCCTGAGTGCCTTTGATTATTGCATACTAATTATAGATGTTTCAGCACGTAGATAATCATAAAAATTTTTTTCTTACCAGCTGAGATGAGGTTTCTTCCCCCTTAGAAAAGAATGCCTTCAAATGATGGAATCAGTAACGTTTGCTGGTCAGATGTTTCAATCATATGGCAATGTAGCTATACTGTCCCTCTTTTAGTCACTTGATTTTCATGAGTTACGTGCCCTTTGTTCTGTATATGGGAAAATTCTACAATGTTAAGTTAAAAAAGAAGAAAAAATGGACAAGTAGAACCTTTTCCCTGATGGGAGTCTTTCCCTGAATTCCAGTGACATTTGAACTGTGCTAATAATAGGATATGGCAGAAATACTTTATTATAAAAAGTCTCTTTAAAAAAATGCCAAACACCCTGGCTTCTCTCCACCCCTCCCTTCCCCCAACCCACAAACTCCTCCAAGATTATGTAATTAAATAAATTTCAGTGCAGCAGAGGATTCTTTGCCTAAAAGTAAAATTTAGGAGTGGATGAAGAAGGAGCAAGATCCTGCATATTAAAAGTGAGTCATTGAGTTCTTTCCTAACAGAAGTTAAATTGACTCATGATATTGCATAAAGTTTGCAATACTACAGGCCTGATCTGATATTATTCTTTTAAATTGCACTGGTGACTATAGTTGTGTGGGTTTATATGAAATCACATCAGATGACAGTCTGATCTAGAAATTGTAATGTAAATCAAATTGTAAAATCTGAAGCTACTTTTCTGTTATGTGTAAAATAAGGAAATGAAAAGTACCCCTTGAAATGTCTTCTTTAAAAATGTAAAAATGCAGTATGATCTTTCAGTGGGCAGACTTTTGTTTCTGGTTGCCAGAGGAGAAAGAGCAATATGGTTACCTCTGAAAATTCTAGTATAAGTAGATTTTTCTCCTCAACAATCTTCAAGATTCTCCAGGAAGCTTTATTTTTCTTTTTTTTCCCCAGTTACTTAGATTTATTTTCTGTTTTAGAAGAACTTCAGGTTTTAAGTTCCTGGTTTTACTTGTTATAAATTAAATTTATTTTTGTACTAAGTGAAACCCCTTGTGAATCCTGCAGAGAGGTGACGATCCCTATCGAGCCTGAAATTGTATTTTAAGGAACTGTAGGAATATATTTATGGGACTAATCTACTATGTAATAATTTTATGCTATGCATAGCAATCTTAGATAAATCCCAATTTTAAGCATTCTCAGTGTCCTTATGTCTTACTGTACACCTCTTTCTTGCTGTGATGTCCTAGAGAGGAAAACGTGCTTTTGAGAGAAGACTAGAGGATGATTTTCATTCCTTGGATATTCCATGGGACTGTTCCAGCCAGCCATTAAACTAACTAAAATAATCCATGGCAGAAAATAAGCTCATGTGTATGTCTCAAGTTTGTGGTTTGGGTTTTTTTTTGGTCAGAGAATGAAATCTCAGTTTACCACAGGTGCAAAGTTCTGTCATTTTTACTGTTACTTGTTTCAAGGTGGAGGAAAGGCTGCTTGAGCAGGTAATTTGTGATTCTGTGAGGCTGCCTGACAACCGTTAATGAAGATATAATTGGGTTTTGTTAAAGGTGAAATTTTGAATTCTAGGGAACATACTGAATTAGTTCATAGTTTGCAAGGTGCTTGCAGGTCACCATACCTCGTTAAATGAAGAGTGGGAGAAACTTTCCAGAACTCTTTACCTACATATGCATGGCA
>VYZV01001987.1:9743-31719 GCA_013401275.1 Pandion haliaetus | reverse complement strand
GAATGTCGTGGATTTCAGCTTGTGCCCATTGCATTGCCTCTCATTCTTTCATGGGGTGCCAATTCCAAGGTGACACTGCAAGGTTGACTCCCTGGGAGGAATTATCTTGCCATCTCACCCACATGCACCACCTCCACTTCTGAACCTTTGTATTTGTCTCTGATGCTAATATACAGGTCTCCCTACTAGTTTAGGTCTATGATCCCAAAATATATTTGAAGCCTTTTGTGTATAAACTGTTGTACTACTTTCTCATTTTCTGTTTAAAAACATGTTTGGGGATCACCCACAAATGTGATCTGATTCTGACTGGTGTTTTCTTTTTCTTTAAATAATTAATACAAAGCGACAAATTCAAAGGAGAACCAGAAATTTGATTGAGAGTAGACTGAGAGAAGGAACTAACACATGGTCTAAGTTGGGAACAGGCACTTTATTTTTTTTATAGAGCAAATAGGCATTTGCCTAATTCCTATTGGACTGGGACTATTTAAAACTGATTACTGAGTTGAAACTAAACCATTTAGGGTGATGTTAAACTGCATCACATAAAATATTCACTTTTTTCAACTGCATCTCCTTCCGAAGTGAGCTGAAAATATGACCATCATGCATGCTGACTTCATATAACAATAAAATGTTACAATTCCCTTTGCTTTAACAAGTGATTTCTTGACTTTGAGAAATATTGTAAAAAGAAACAGTGACGTACAGTTTGGTTCATGTTCTGGTGTTTGCCTGGTTTAAAAATTCACACTTTCCTGCAGGTCATGCAAGACTTTCAGAATCCAGTACAACCAATGTAACTAAGATATTAAGAAAACTACAAGAGTGCAGAATTTAACTTTACCTTGAGATTAATATTAGAAAACAAAGCTTTATACCAAAGCACCTAGAATATAGAAAGGCAGATAACTTTAGTCATAAACACCATCAATAGTATTTTTCTTTAACTTAATGTATTTTAACAGTCAAAGGAAGAGGCACTAGAGGAGTAACGAATGAAATACTAGTAGCGATGCACATATGGACAGCCAATCTGATGAGCCTCAGCCTTCGTTATTTTCCGCATCAGTACCACTCACATTTCACAATTTTGAATATAATCATTAAAATGATTTATTATCAAGTAATCATGGGTATTTTGTGCATATGCTTTGCCTTGTTTGCTGGCAGCAGATACCAATCCAATCATTATCAGAGGACAAATTTTAAAGTGAGCAATTTTTTTTGTATTTAGGGAATTATCATGTCAAATGTATCATTGCGTTTCATAATCAGGAGTCATTACAACAGTTATTAGCAAGAGTTCAATGCAAACATTAACTGATCCTTTAACTTAAAAGTTGTGTTAAGCTGCTGAGAAGATTTTTGTTTCTTTTTAAAATATTCCAAATTCAGCCACTGATTAAGTAAAGACAGTATAACAATGAATATAGGGAATGAACTTGAAGTTCATATTTAAGTCCACCCCAAAACATACAATATGGAATATAGTGGTCTAAAGGGAGAAAAAGGTGCCTTTTTTCTGCTACTTGTATGGCTTTCAGGTTCACTTCCAGTCAAGCTGTTGTATTTAGTCCTCTCCAATCAAAGAGATGGCAAGCAAAAAGTGAAGTATTTGAGGGAAAACAGTGGTTTTCTATGCTGATTGCTGTACAATTCGCAAGCTTGCTGCTGAGACTCTGTTTCACTAGAGCCCTGACTAATATTAGATAAGAACTGGAACCCAGAAACTGGATGATTTCATGGTCTGATTTGGAATGTGTGTATTAAGTGTGGGCTTGCACAATTTTTTGTCCTGCATTATTCCACAGACTTCAGATTTGGCAAGGGCTTATCAGTTATGTCTATTTGAAGAACTTCATATAAACCAGGCTTTACTGGTAAAAGTATTTTTTATTTTTATTTTCAGAAATATATTTCAAGAATGGAAAGCTGAGGGGGTTTTATGATGCTAGCTATCTCAGCTTGGTTATTACAGGAAATCTGTGCTAATTTGAAAGACTTTTTACCTTAAAATGTAACTCTCAGAATGTTTTTTAAGAGAGAGCAAAAGAAGAAAGAAGTAATAAAGAGATGAGGTAAAAGACCTCCAATTTCATAGACAAATAGAACAACTGAGGTTGGCAGGGACCTCTGGAGCTCCAAAACATTGCTCAAAGCAGGGTCGATTACAGCAAGTTGTGCAGGGCTTTGTTCAGTTGGGTTTTGAGTATCTCCAAGGGTGGAGACTCCACAAGCACAGCTTGCACTCCTTGGGCAACCCATTCTAGTATTTGTCCACACTCACAGTAAAAAAAAAAAAAAAATCTTTCTTATCTTTGAGAGGAATTTCCTGTATTTCAGTTTGTGCCTGCTGCCTCTCATCTTGTCACTGGGCACCAATTCCAAATGCTGTTGCACGTGGGTTCTCTGGGAAGAATTATCTTGCCATCTCACCTATAGGGCACCACTCAGAACAGTGCAATGGACAGTAGGCACGGTGGTGATGCATTCATTTTCTATCTTACCTGGGCACCACGGTGTTTACAACCTTTATATATAAAAATAAGTCTCTGAAGAGACATAACTCTGTTTAAAAGAGGAAACTGATTACTATCAACAAAGAAATCAGTATTTGAACATGGAGTGGCTAAAAGACAGCTCCTTATAATTTGGGGGAATTGAAAAATATGTAAAACGGCCACCATCAGATCTTTGTCCTGCTTACACCCTCTTAAACATCTAATGATCAGATGCCAAAAACTGTCATGGTTCTTATCCTCATCTTGAAAAACACAGAAACACATAAATCACCTTGTTTCTGAAGTGAAATTCACCACTCTATAAAGTTTTAACTGTGAAAAAACGTAGAACTGGAGGGGACATCATGAGACAACTTCACCTAAAACATCGCCTGAAGCATATCTAAGCCATCCATGATAAGCATTTGTCCAACCTGCTCTTAAAAACCTGCAGTAGAGGCTGTTCCACAACATCTTTTGGCAGTATGTGTCAATGTTTCACATAAAGTTGATTTCTTCCTTCCCTTTTCCCAGTGGTTGCATGGATCCTTTCTTTCCATTAACAACTTTTAACATACATTAACATTATCATGTCTCTCCTCTTCTACAGAAGCTTTTCTAGATTAAACAAACCTTCCCTAAACTCCAGGACAATATTCAACTGAAGTCCCACTTTTTTTCAAGCAGAACCCAATCCAACCATGCAGCTATCTGACCTGTATTAAAAATCAGTGTTTTAGAAGATGGACTGAAAATCATAGTCTGACAGGACGCCTCATAATTTATTAGTTAAACTAGGTAAACTGGAAGAGATTAAATCTTTATTAGATTACTGATAGACATGAGGGAAAAATAGACGAGCTTTCAGGCATACAAGTTCCACTACTTGAAAACATACTTTAGTAGGAGGTATGGACTTTAGCTTGTAATATATGAGTTGTTATGGCTCTTTTTTTTTTTTTGCTTTTCCTTGACTTGTCAGTTTTGACCAAAACACAACAATTTAACTAAATTAATCAATAATAAATGCCTAACAAGTTTAAAACTAATGTAAAATATTAACATAAATTGATAAATTAGTAAACTACATAATAAAAACATAATTGTTTTATGTTAAAATCAAACTAGTTTCTTCTTAGTCTCCTAAACCCGTTAACAGAGGTTTTAGCTTGTGTGCTATCATACACTTTTGCTATCTTCAAGTCCATCAAGGGAATTAGATTGACTGTGATCTGCTGTGTGCCTTAAGGCAAAACCTCAAATACTTCAAGGTTCATTAAGTAAGAAATTTAAACCACTAAAACATAGAACAGCAATGTGTAGATACATGGTCTTATTTCATCTTCAGAATTAAAAGTTCTGCCAAGAAAAAAAGCATCTTGAAAAGCTCCAGTTCCGCAATTAGCATCATGCGGGCAGGCTTCTGCATGAGCAGATCTCATTGCTAGTTTGGGGACTAATACTCCAGAGCTGCAAACACTTAAACACTGACTTAACGCGACTGTTATGAGTAGGCTTACTGAAATTAATGGTGCTTTTCATCACAGTACAGTTAAATATGTGTCTGTGTGTATAAAGGATCAAGTTTCAGCTTTTTAATTTCAAGACGAGTGAATTAATTACTTTATATGTATTCTATAAATAACCAAATAAAATTTTTAAAACTAGTTTTCTACCTCCACCATTTTTCTGAAGTATCTTCTGCTTCGATAACCTCTCCACCACTTCTGTATAAAAATCACCATTTTGTTCAGATATCTAAAATGAAATATATTAACAAAATAATTATTATTCTGCAACTTTACAGTACAACTTTATTTTTTCCTAATATTATAAAATAACGTACGTATTGGGTTTGTGTGGCAAGGTTTTGGAGGGGGGGGTAGTTACAGGGGTGGCTTCTATGAGAAGCTGCTAGAAGCTTCCCCTGTGTCTGACAGAGCCAATACCAGCCGGCTCTAAGATGGACCCGCTGCCGGCCAAGGTCGAGCCAATCAGCGATAGTGGTAGCGCCTCTGTGATAACATATTTAAGAAGGGAAAAAAAGTTGCGGACAGACAGAAATGGCAGCCAGAGAGAGGAGTGAGAACATGTAAGAGAAACAACCCTGCAGACACCAAGGTCAGTGAAGAAGGAGGGAGAAGAGGTGCTCCAGGTGCCAGAGCAGACATTCCCCTGCAGACCATGGTGAAGACCATGGTGAGGCAGGCTGTCCCCCTGCGGTCCATGGAGGTCCACAGTGGAGCAGATATCCACCTGCAGCCCGTGGAGGACCCCATGCCGGAGCAGGTGGATGCCCAAAGGAAGCTGTGACCCTGTGGGAAGCCCGCGCTGGAGCAGGCTCTTGGCAGGACCTGCGGATCTGTGGAGAGAGGAGCCCACAGAGCAGGTTTTCTGGCAGGACTTGTGACCCTGCGGGGGACCCACGCTGGAGCAGTTTGCTCCTGAAGGACTGCACCCCATGGAAGGGACCCATGCTTGAGCAGTTTGTGAAGAACTGCAGCCCGTGGGAAGGACCCACATTGGAGCAGGGGAAGAGTGTGATGAATCTTGTCCCTGAGGAGGATGAAGCGGCAGAAACAACATGTGATGAACTGACCGTAACCCCCATTCCCCATCCCCCTGTGCCACTAGGATGGTTAGGTAGAGAATCTGGGAGTGAAGCTGTGCCTGGGAAAAAGGGAGGGGTGGAGGGAAGGTGTTTTGAGATTTGGTTTTATTTCTCATTACCCTACTCTGGTTGGTTGGCAGTAAATTAAGTTAATTTCCCCAAGTCGAGTCTGTTTTGCCCGTGACGGTAATTGGTTAAGTGATCTCTCCCTGTCCTTATCTCGACCCAGGAGCCCTTTGTTATATTTTCTCTCCCCTGTCCAGCTGAGGGGCAGAGTGATAGAATGGCTGTGGTGGGCACCTGGCGCCCAGCCAGGGTCAACCCACCACAACATATGATGTATTATATCCATACTTATTCCAAACAGGTGGCCACTGCAAACATACTTAATACATATAAATGTGTGCATATATACATATGCACACACATACACACTTATAAAGTAATATATACATATATTTATACATACACACATACTTTGCTCTGGGGAAAAACAGGTTACTGCAAACTTACCTATATGCTATTTCAGTTATCATTACAAAAGTTTAATGAAATAACCTTACAAATGTAATTTGCGTGATAGATGATTGTATTCTCACAAATGGTTTTAACCAACATATCTGACCAGTTCAGAATTTTTTCAGTCACATGCAACTTTTTCACAGCTTTACAATTTTTAAATACTTGACAAAACCCACAGGTATCTGGAAATTTTAGACTACTTTTTTGCTTTTATTAATTACACCTTGTATAATTGTAAGTAAATCTTTACTCTCTCCTTATTATATATACTTTATTATGCTACTAAAAGTTCCATAATTGATGTCTCACATAAATTTTGCAGAAAATAATGCAAACATTACTTTGGGACTGCCTAGAAAAAGCTATATAGGGGAGCATTCATACCACTCAACTACTGACATCAAATTTAGAAGCCTTGCAGTACAGCTAGAGTCACTCAGTTGAGGCAGTCTTTTCCAGCAGGTAGTTCAAAAGACCTAAAAGAAAGGATAATTCAGAACACTAACAACTGGCTATATTCAGCCTGGGCTCCTAAGTCAGACACCACATCCATCTTTGGAAAGAGGACATTGAGCAGGATCACTCTGTACACAGCTGCAGAGAAAATCCTCTTCTACGCTTAGCTGATTTAGCTCTTCTCACATGCTCATTATAATTACATTGTTCTTCTTACATTGGTCATTACTAAATATAAAGGTGTGTGTGGAAGAGCATTTTCCTACAGGACTGTCATGGTTTTGGTTTCAGCTCAGTTGGTAACAAAGCACCACGAAGCCGCTCACTCACCCCCCACCCCCTCCCCTGGCCACGTTGGGATGAGGAGAAAATACAAGGGCAGGCTCGTGGGTCGAGACAAGGACTTGGAGGGATCACTCCCCACTTATGGTCACGGGTGAAAGACAGGCTCAACTTGGGGAAGAAACAAAATTAATTTAATTGACTACAAATCAAATCAAACACACAAGGGTATTGGGAAGGGAAACCAAACGTCAGAACACCTCCCCCCACCCCTCCCACCTTCCCGCCTCAGCTCCACTCCCGGTTCTTTCTCCCTCCTCCCCCCGGCGGCACAGGGGAACAGGGGATGGGGGTTGAGGTCAGCTCACCACACCTTGTCTCCGCCGCTCCTTTCCTCAGGGGGAAGATTCCTCACTCGTCCCCTGCTCCATCGTGGGGTGCTTCCCACAGGAGACAGTCCTTCACCAACTTCTCCAACGTGGGTCCTTTCCGCAGGCTGCAGTTCCTCACAAACTTCCCTGGCGCGGGTCCTTTCCGCAGGCTGCTCTCCAGTCTCACACTGCTCCAGCGCGGTTTTTACCATGGAGTTACGGCCATCTTCAGGAGCCTCCGCTCCACCGTTCACCTCCATGGGCTGCAGGGGGACAGCCTGCCTTCTCACCATGGGCTGCAGGGCCATCAGCCTCCTCAGGCGCCCCTCCTCCTCCTCCTCCTTCTTCACTGACTCCAGTATCGGCAGAGGTGTTCCTCTCACGCTTCCCAACCCCCACACTGCCGGTTCCCCTTCTTAAATATGTTCTCCCAGAGGCGCTCCCACCGTCACTGATGGGGTCGGCCTGGGCCAGAGGGGTGTCTGACTTTGGAGCCAGGGGAGCTTCTAGCAGCTTCTCACAGGAACCACCTCTGCAGCCCCCTCCCCCACTACCAAAGAAAACCGCGCCACACAAACCCATAACAAGAATACATTGGCAGATGCTTGGGTTTTCACTGTATTCTGCAGCATGCTGTTTTTATTCGTGCTGGAAACAGGGGCACTAACCAATCCTCTGTCTTTGTAGGGGTTTTGACATGGATGGCATGGGTGCTATTTCTTGGAGGGCTGAAATACCATGTTTGCTTGCCTGCTGAACACTCGCATGTGATGGTAGCATCGTGTGACAACACACTTGACCCAGCAATGGAAAAAAGTTTACCAGTGCCTTTTTTAACAAGTTGTCATGGTTTAACACCAGCCAGTAACTAAGCGCCACACAGCTGCTCACTCGCTTCCTCCCCCACTCAGTGGGATGGGGAAGAGAATCGGGAAGAAAAAAGGTAAAACTCGTGGGTTGAGATAAAAACAGTTTAATAGGACAGAAAAGAAGAAAATAATAATGATAATAACAACAATTATAAAATGACAATAATAAAAGAATTGGAATATGCGAAACAAGTGATGCACAATGCAATTGCTCACGACCCACCAACCAGTGCCCAGTTAGTTCCCGAGCAGCAATCCCTCCCAGGTGAACTCCCCCCAGTTTATATACTGGGCATGACGTCACGTGGTATGGAATACCCCTTTGGCCAGTTTGGGTCAGCTGCCCTGGCTGTGTCCCCTCCCAACTTCTTGTGCCCCTCCAGCCTTCTTCCTGGCTGGGCATCAGAAACTGAAAAATCCTTGACTTTAGACTAAACACTACTTAGCAACAACTGCAAACATCAGTGTGTTATCAACATTCTTCTCATACTGAACCCAAAACATAACAGTATACCAGCTACTAGAAAGAAAATTAACTTTATCCCAGCTGAAACCAGGACACAAGTGCACATAATAGCTGTAGCCTACCTTTTTATGAGGGAAATATTGGTCATTAAGTGATTAATGTTATTTAACCTAAAATTATTTAGGCTTGATACAGTAAGGTTGATACATAATGACTTGCGACAGGCAAGAGGTCAAACTAGAAGATGTAACAAACCCTCTCCTTCACAGCATTAATTTTTATGAAGATACAGAAATTCAAGCATGTGAGTTTGACCAATTGGGCTTATGATCATAAAAAAAGGAGGAGGGCCTCCTAGGAGAAGGGACCAACCATAGTGTTTCCAAAATATTTATATCAATGTCAATACAGCATTTTACAGAACAAAGTAATTGTACATGATCTATGTTTTATAAATGGAAAAAATTATAAACAAAGATTTTTTAAAATTACCTGGTCAAATCCAGCAGAACTTAATTTGCTACAATAAGAGTCCAGTTACCATACACTCACTAGGCAATTTTTCTGTAATGTCCACAATAACAGTGATAAGAAAAGTCTCTGCAAACAGCATATCAGAGGGACGTCTTTTTTTTTTCCAGTCATGCCAAGATTTCTTAGATACTGTGTAACTATGCTGAAGATGGATTATTTCCATGCTACTTATTAGCATCATGCCATTTTAACTGTATGCAGTTCTGAAAACCAAAAATTATGATTTCTTACAGTGGCACTGCATATATTTAATTCTATTTAAAAGCAGAATAACAGTTTGGGTTTTTTTTCCAAATGCTACCATTTTGTTCAAATCAAGTAATACCATGAGAAATTTTGGGGAAAAAATCAAGATTGAAATACACATTAAAATAGGCTTAATATACTACCTCAGATAAGCTCGGACTCTGCATCCTCGAAACCAGCTCTGGATTTTGACAGTAGCTTTGTACTCTATTCTTCTCTCTTCATCTAGAAATCTGAAAATATGAAAAGTAGTAATACTTGTCAGCATGGTAATTTAGTACCAAAGCAGAAAAATTCTTCTAAATATGTCTTACTGTTGCAGTTTGTGATCTTTTTCACCAGGTTTTTCACTTTTTAATTCTACACAGTTAAATAATAGTGCAGAACAATATAATCTACATTAGTTGCATATTATGAAGATAACAAAGATAAAGAGTATTGCAACGTGTAAATAATGTAAGGTTTGGGAGAGTGTACTTCTTATTCCCTTACAATACTGACTATCCATGTCAGCATGCCATGGACTTCTTCCATTGTAGGTGAAGTATATAGATAATGCTTTAATGCTAATTGTACAAAAATCCTGTAGCTATGTATAAAATTGTATATCTATACGAATATTAAATAAATAAACTGTGGTCAAGTTATAATATAATGATAAATATCAATTGAATTAATAGGAAACATATATTAAGGGTGAGATCTAGTTCAAATATATTGTTTTATGACCAATACAAAATATTTTATTTATTACCTGAACAGTGATAGGATCAATAATGGTGAGAGATACGCTCCTTGTCTGCAGATTTTTTAAATGAATACGAGCTAATCTTACAGGGTGAAAGTAGAGGATTTTGACCTTTTAGCTAGTTTCTTAGGAAGGAATTTAAAGAACAGAAATATGAAAAAGAAGAAGACGTGACTGAAGAAGGAAAGAGAGATATAAATATAAGTTAAAATTATTATGAGTTAGAACAATGAAAGCATAAGAAAGAAACTAGATATGGAAATTTCCAAACTTTAGATGGCCTGGAATGTCAGGATATGAAATCTTAGTGTGGCTTAAAAGGAAGTTGGGAATTGGAAACAAATGGTGTTAGTAATTTGGATAGATTCCAAAGGGATGACCATGGGAACCTTTTATGTGGAATTACAGTAGTCAGTGCAACAGCTTATTGAGTCTTGACGGGACTTTTCACAATGGGAATTCAAAGACATGGATTTTGGAGATAATGTAGAAATGAAACTGGCAGTATATTGGCAAATGCTGCAGACAGGCAAGGAGGGAACAAAAGGAAACAAAAGAATTAGAAAATATGCTAGGGTTGCAGCATTGATTAATATAGATGCTAGAGGAACTAATGAAAAAGGGAGGATACAGGGAAAGATGAATTTGTTTTTAAGTTACATGAGAAGAAAGATTATCTAGAAAGAGATACTGGTGAGGCAGCTGAAGATGCAAGATAGATGTAGGTAGAGAATTGATGACTTCAATGAGATCTTCAAGAACTATTAGCTGTCAGCTCTGTGTCAAATGACATAGTACAAGGAAAAGGCATGTGCACAAATGGGAAAGAAGCACAAGTAAAAGGACCTCACCAGAAAGTCAGAAAAAAAATTCCAAAAGATAGTCCTTACTTGCCTTCTTTCTGTGACTCTGTCCATTAGGAGAATAGTGTTTGTGACAAAGCTAGAAGTTGTGTGAGGAAAACCATGAATCTAAAAGAGATTAAACAACTATATGAATCTGGAAGAGACTTCAGAGAGTTCAGGAGGAAATCATTACTATGATGAGTTTCAACGCTGAGGGGTAGAACCCAGCTATGAGATCACCTCTAGGTTTTATTTACTTGTTTGTTTGTTTGTTTGTTTCAAAATGTCAATAACTGTTGAGTTTTGAACTTAAAATTATATTTTAATTTTCATGGATTTTCTGCTATCCCATTTTTATTAGGAACTTATTTACCAAATAGTTTAATTTGTTACACCTGCCATAAAAGAACAATTAGGCTACTGTTAGTTTTCTTAACTAGTTGATATTAGTTAGCTCTGCTGACAAAATGTTCCATCAACATTAATTGCTTCTGTAAACACCAACAAGATTTATTTTTATCTGATCAGTTAGGATTTTCTTCATTATATTTCTTTAAAAACGAAACACACATTTACTACCAGAGATCAAGAAGCATTAGCTCCATTAATTTTATATCATCTGGTGCAGCATGTGCTCTCAACTCACATTAAGTGGGCACAAATTTTCATCCTTATCTGACATGCATCTGACCTGTCTAGTACCTGGAAACTGTGGAAAATGGACTTTTTTACCTAAGAGCACAAAATAAATCGATATCAAAACTGGCATTTATGCCAGAGAGATTCCTTGTTCCTTTCTTGTGCAACTTCCTAAACTTAGAAGGATACTTGCAGAATACTTTTACATAGAGGTAAATTATTTTGGTTAAAAGGGTATGAACAATTTGGCCCTGGACAGGTAGCTACGATTACAGCCTGGAAATGAAGAAGAAGTGGGACTGGCCCTGTCAGAGGTGACAGTTCCAAAACTAGTCCCACCCACTTGGCAATGGCAACAATCTGCTTCTGAAAAAGCAGAAGCCTTCTCCTCTATTACACCGTTAACGATTTTTAGCTGGCGTTCTCTCTTGCCTGGCCAAGTCAGTTTAGAAGTCCTTGTAAGGCTTGTTGAAGCAGACCAACAACAGACTTGTTAGTTCCACAAACACTTTCAACCGGCCTTGCCAGCAGAAGTGGTTTGAGGTATAAGTTGCTCAAGATGGTACCTGCCCTTCTGATCAGATTGTAGAGTTGTCATACTGTTTGAATTAAGCTTCTGGAGTCACAGATACTTTTCAAAGACTTTACGGAATGTTAAAAAGACATACTCAAGGTCAGCATCTGACATGTAGATGTCACAGTAAGTAAAAGTAGGTTCTTGAATGAGTAAGTGATAAAATTGCGTAACACTTAAAATAAGAGAATGCGCTAACAGATCCTGTATATTCTAATGCTTATGCTGACAGGGTCTTTCTCAAGGTGCAGGCTTATGGTATTTTTGCATTGTGCCATCATTGGGCAAGTCCTTCCCTAGAAAGGTGCTTTCCCTAAAAAGTCAGTTTAGGAGACCTCATACCTCTGACATAAACAGAGTTCTGCATAAAGCGTGACAGGAACGTTATTAAGATCAGAAGAACATTATTAAGATCAGGTAAACCTGTCTAACCACAACCAACAGGCAAGATATTACAGTCATCAACTTTTTAACAGAACAGGTGTAGAGTCCTAAAATAGCAAATGCATTTTGAAAGATAAAGACATTTTCCTAATTTGCAGATTTACTTTCAGGCGCTTCAATTACTATGTGCTTCCTGCAGCTAGCAAGAGTACTTGGTCTTCACCAGGGTTGCTTTAAGTCAAGCTACTCTGGAGGGTCTGTGTGTCCTAGATGTTCTACAGAACTCTGTTTTTAGGTCTTGATAGATAGGTGAAGAAAGAAAAATTTTTCTGTTGTCTTAAAATCTGTTTGACACACATGGAACTAAATCCTTCAGGTCTTACCCTTGGAGATATTTGCAAACAAGGCAACTCATACAAAAAAAGGTAAATACTTGGTAACCTATATTCTTCTGCATCTTCTGATGCTTCAGATCAACTCAGATCTTTTGGGGAATCTGGTATTTCACTGCAGAATACTGACTTTATAGAGTAAGTAACTGCTTTTTTTTTTACAGTATCATGTATTTTTGTCTGAATGCCCTCAAACTATTTGTGAATGATGACTGCCTGCACAGATTACACTGACTCATGTGCTCACAGCATCCCAGATTTGGCAATTTTAACAGACCTGTTACATTATGTAGATAAAGCATAGTTCTGAAAGGGAAATTAAAACTGTTGTCTGACTACAAAATACAAATGCTTCAAAACCACTTCAAAGACCACTGCAAATTTGCCCAAAATGTATTTGTTAAGTTTAAGAGTTAAATAAGGATATACTAAAATCTCTAAATAAGATATTCTGATTTGTTTCGGGATTTTAGTGACAGCTGTGCTGAAGTAGTTCAAGATTTTCACCCTAAAGAGCAAAGATCAGATTACTCATCAGACCTTCAGTTGCTGAGCTGGACTGTTTGAGGCCTCTCATTTAAATTCTCAGCTGAAAATCTGAATTTCAAGAAGCTGATGCATTATAGCCTATTCTTAGAAGGGGAAAAAATTCACTTTTTGAAAGCTCTGCCAAAACACAAATCCCCAAATATCAAGCATGCTGCCCTCCAATGGATTTCCATGTCTGGCTCAGCCTGCTCTTTCTAACCTCAAATATGGGAAATACAAGCATAGTGTCCTGTAACTGATGCTCATTTGGTGAACTGCTGTGTGTAGAGCCACAGGAGTATGAGCTAAAGTTCAGGGAAAGAACAGGAAAACACAGCACTTTATGTGCAGGCAAGACTTGAACTTGGTGTAACTTTTAGCAATGTTCAGGATCTTTGTTATTCTTGCTAATGATGTTGTAATTGGATTCTAGAACAAATGATTCATTGATTAGTAAAGAAAAAGCACCCCCTACAACTATGCTGAATACGCTTTTTTTCTGTTTGAGTATTAGCATTACATGTACAGCAGCAGCAGCAACAATACAGTTGAATAAAAGGGTTTACAGGACAAATCTATGCAATATTAAAATAGGTCTTAAAGCTTTTTGTTTCCTAAAATCTGATCTGGGAAAAGTTGGCCACCGCCACCTCAGCAGTCAGAAAACTCAGCAGGACAAACTGTCCCACTCCGTGAAGAGAAGGGTAACAGGTGATCTGATCGATCAGCTCGCCACTCTCTACGTGGGACATTTTGGATCTTTAGTAGAATAAACATCTCCTTAACTTAGTAGAAAAAGACAAAACGTGTCCCAGGTACTAGAAACTCAAGCCGCATAATTTAATTAGAAACGAAGCTCAATTTTAAACAGTGTGGATAATAAACATCTACTCGCTCAGAAGCTGGGGGTTTCTCTGTGAATTAACTGGGGAGGGGGGGGCGGGGGGCAAGTGGTGCATTTCAACAGGATAAACGTCTCGTAACAGTTACAGATCCGTAAGAGTTACAGATCTGAGCCAGGCGAGCAGGGGCTCACGGCTGCCGTGCCGCGCCCCGGGGCTCAGCATGAGCAAGTCCCTGGGAAGAGCTGCGCCGCCGGCTCCCGGGGCGGGACAGGGGCTGAACTCGCGAGGCTCAGCGCCACTCGGGAGTTTCCAGAGGCTCCTTTTCCCTCAAAATTATCAGGGGGGGCGGGGGAAGAGCGGGACGCCAGCTGTTTTCAGTGCATAAACGGACCCCTTAAAAGAAACTGTGCTGCTGCCATCAGGTCTCCTCAGATCACTCTGGTAGTATTTGGGGGCGAGGGAGGGGAGGGGTTTTAAAGTCAAACCGTTTTCAGCGGGAGTACCGCCATCTCGTTGCCGGGAGAGCGGGGGCTGCCCGCCCCGCCAGCCGCAGCCCAGCATGAGGAGGTGCGTCCCGTTCCACCACCGGCACGACCCGGTTACCTGTTGCTACGGAAATACTCCTCCCGCAGCNCTCCCGCAGCCCCGATAGCCTCGCCTGAAGCCGGGCCAGGGCGGCCATGCTCCCTCCCTCCTCTCTCCCCCCCGCCAGACGCCGCCACCATGGCAACGGGACCGTACCACTCCGCGCGGGCGCGGGGGTGGCGCTCCCCAACGCAGCCCCCCCGGCAGGGAACGGCAGGGCACCGGCGGCAACGGAAGCCCCACAGAGCTGGATCGGGACGGAAGCGGGGCCAGGGCAGGGAGTGTTGGCGGGGACGCGGCGCCTCCGGGCAGCGGTCCGGAGCGGGAGGGGAAGAGGCGAGATGGTCGCTCCCAGCTTCCTCCCGGTGCCCCAGCTGCTTCCGGGCTCTCATCATGGGGGACTAAGGAGCAGCGCTGGCCGCCCGCGTCCTCCCCTCCCGGCCCTCGCCCGCCAGCCCCCGGCTTCGCCGCCGGCCCCCGCCCCGTCTCCCCTTGGCCCAGTCTCTGCGAAGTGGCGCCAGCCTCCCCGGGGAGCGGCCGGGGGAGGCGCCGGGTTCATGTTCCGGGTCGCTGAACCTACCCCGACCCGAGCTCAGGCAGCGAGAAAGAGCTGGTAAGCCCAGGCCCGGAGGACCGGGGGGGGCCGGGGCCGCTCGGCGGGGCCGCCACCGGGCCAGGGGGGCGACGACGTCTCCACCGCCCCCTGTCCTCTCGTGGGGCCGCGGGGGCGGTGCCGGTATTTGGGGGAGGGGATCGGAAACACCATCTCCCCGCAGTGCGTGGGGCTCGGAAACGTGGGGGCAAGTGCTGCCCCCGCCCCGGCCGGCTGCCCGGCGGGCTGCCAGGCCTCTCCCGGCCTGAACCCTCCCCGCTGCTACCGGTGACGCTGGGGGAGAGACGCTGGTGCTTTCCTCTCGGCCCTCGGCCTCCGGGGGAGGGGGGGCTGGAGGCCTGGCAGGTGCCACTGGCGCGTCTCAACGGGTCGCCGCGTTTGTGAGCGAGCAGTGGGCTGGAGGAAGAAATTTCCCCTCGTTGCTAAAAAAGGGCAGTAGGCAAACGATACATCAAAACTTTTGTCACATGTTTATTCATTTGTGTGTTTGGGTTTTTCTAATTGTGGTAGACTCTCTTGAGGCCTAAACTCCTCGCAGTGAATGCTGCAGAAACAATCGGATGGTGTTGGTTGCTGCTGTGAAGCGTATCTTGTTGCAAACCAAGAATCAACAAGTGCAGCTGTAGGCAAGGAGCAAGGAAAGTGTGGGTAGCTCTACTGCGGTAGAGTTCACAGATTTACTGTTTTCTGTAATTCCATATACTAGCACAGTGACCCCAAAGGCCATACTGTTTTTATTGTAGAACTGTGAAGAGGGGAAACTGAGTAACAAAATACAAAAAGGGAAAACATGAGTTTTGTTAATGGACCATGGAGGTATAAAGACTGGTACTGGAGAGACTTGATGGAGGTGAGGTGTCCCAGACAACCAGCTAGGAAGCCTTTAATTTCCTTTGTGAAAAGTTAGATGTCTTGTGGTATGTTAGGTGTCAACTGATGTGTATAACTTCTAGTTCATTTCACTTTTCTTAACAAAAGTGGAGTGTGGTGGGGTTTTGTTTGTGTTTCTTTCTTGAATGTTGATAATTTGAGGCCTTGAGGCTCTTTTAGAGACTGTTATGTATACAGACACTGGGGGGTAGAGTTCCCAGATCTGAAATAGATTTTCTTTCATGTTTTTCTTTGTTTTATTTGTGTGGATGGGGGAAGAAGCAGAGAAAGGCTCAGCACTTTGTTTTCTTACATAGGAAACTCCATTCGTCCTCCACTTGTGCTGATACCACCACTTTTTTTCCTGTGGGTATTTTCATGTCTTCTTTATGTTTTTCTAAATGAGAAAGCTTTTGAAGAGGGATTTTATTTGCCCAGATAATATACATAGTTGCTAGAAGAAGTTTGCCATATTGCTAGGCATCTGAATTTGCCTAGTGTAAATGTAACTTTACTTCTGTTGGTGTAATTCAGAACACTTCAGAGAATGAGGTATACTCTAGTGGCAGAAATATTTTTATTTTGGTACTAATGCTGCATACAGTAGAAACATTGCCTAAGACATACTGAACTTGTATTGGAATTCTGAGAACCTGTCATTTGTCTTTAAATTTTACTGGCTTGTGTCCACAGAATTTGGCATATTCTTCTCTAATTGTCATCAGACAGCAGTGATTTTGCTTGTGCAAATACACTGCCCAAGGGAATTCAGTACAGAGAGAATTTTTGCAATCTTATCTATAGGACTGTTAGTTTAGCAGTTTTGAAGGAAAATCTGTTAAAAGTCTGGCTACCCCTCAGAGCCACTCTTTTCTTATCCTTGTACATAAGTTATTTCGGAAGCTGTCCATTAAAGAAAACCCATTTGAGTGAGATGCAGGAAAATATTATTTTCAATTACTAATACTTGATGTAGCAAATCAAGAACTTGTGCTTTCTAAAAACATTAAGACCCTGAAGAAGTGAGTAGATTCAGAACAGCCACAGAGTACGAGTGTTTACTTTGGGTGGTAAAGCTCTTGTGAAGCTGAACATTTTTCATTTATGTTGTGAATACATGTGACAATTTAGGAATAGTTTGCATTTTAAGTATTTACTGGGCACTCCGATTCTTTTGATAATGACTTTGGTTCTATAGTGTATTACCATCACTTGACAGTTATGTGATTCTCCACCTTGGCAATTAATTAATGAAGTCATACTTCTGAAAAGGGCAAAGCATATCAGTAAATGGCAGCAATGGGATTGCAAGAATTGCTACCTCTCATGATAAATTGCTCTAAATCTCATTTCTGGCTAACCAATTCATTTGTGTTAGAGCCTTATTAAATGCAGTTCATGTCAGCATCTTTCTGACTGTATACCATTGCTCCGTACTGAACACTTTTTCACTGTTAAGTATGAGTAGACTTTGATACTATTTATTGTTGTGCCTTCTTAGATAAGCAGCAGTTGTAGAAAAGTCAGATGTATTTATTGAAAGTTTGTCTGGCCTTAATTTTTAGGGGAATCAGTGACATAATCAGTTAATAAAATTCCATCATTCCTCAAATACTAATCACTTTTTATTGTATAGGACAAGTGCAAGGAAATTCCAGAACTTGTCTAAAGAAGTTTCTCAAATACTACACAGCAATTCATGGTACCAACTCTGTATGTGATCGGAGGAATAAGATGTTGCTAGTAATAGTATACAACTAAATGTATGGGAGCTGTATATTTGGTATAAAAAAGAATTTATAGAAATTTCCAGCAAGTGTAGTAATTATGTCTTTAATTGTAGAACACTGACTTTCATAACTTCATTTTTTTAAACTCCCCCTGTACTTCCATTATTTTGTGAAACTGATTTATATACAGACATAACTGACTACAGAAAAGGAGAGTTGGCATACCATGAAGATGAGAAATGGCCTGGGATTTGGAGCTTGCTTTTCCCTTTTCAGATATAGACATGTTCCACACTTGTCTCAGGAGTCCTCAATTCTTGTAACTGTTTGCACTGTCTTATAAGAAACTCAAAATAATTATGTTTTCTAAACATTTAATTTCTGTAAGTTTCTGTTCTGACACTGTCATATTTTTAAATTTTATAATATGAAAACTACATTTGTATTAAGTTTCTCTGGTCTGCATGTCAGATTTACTCTGAATGTGTTGCCAGTGCATTGGCTCTTAGTCTTTACAGGAAGCAGTGGGCAGGATCCTCAGAAGTGGAAGAGTAGGGGGATTCTCAGTAGCCTTATAGCTAGCTGTTATGCCCCCCAGTGATGCTTGGTACAGGGTAGAATGCATTTTGGTCATTGTGTGGCTTTCCATACCTGGTTGTCCAGCAGACAGTACCTAGCTTGGTGTGGATGTGGAGCTGGATGCTTTGTGTCCTCTTCTTAGTCATGGCCATTTGAGGACAGGTAAGTTTAAATAATCTAGGCACAACTTCTGTTTCTTATGTATACAATAAGCTTCTATGTAACGTAGGTTTATCAGTTATATCTTCATCCACCATAGTCTCTTGCTAGCTTTTTAATACTTTTAACTAAGTTGCGTCGCTCCGTTTTGTTTTCCCTTTTGTGTATCCCAAGTAGTCATAGCTGTCGTTCTTTGAATCTAAGTTCTTCAGGCAAGGTGGTGAGATGTATCATCTGCTGCTCCCTCTCAAATACTTGCATCTGTTCAATCCAAATTTCAGTCACATTCACCAATAAAGTAGAGATCTTAAATGTTTCTAAGGCTTTGTGAAAATAACTTCAGGGGTGGAGAAATGGGATTCAAATTAGTACCTGTCTGAAGATAAAGTTATATTGTGAATACAGCTGTGTTATGAGACATCAGAGAATCTGTATGGGAAAAGATTACAGAAAGTCAGGTTTTATAATCCCGATATTAAAGAAACTACTTGATTTTTCTTGTGCCCTTAGCTTGCGATCAAGGTGGGTTGTGAAGCAGCAAAAGTCATGGTTCTTTTCAGAATTGATGAGACACAGATGTAGCATAACTTTAGCTGTCAGAAAGCACCTATCTATTTAACGGGAAAAGGTGTGAAACTAGAAAGTAAATGTAAATGCAGCTGTCAGTTTAGTAAAAGATACTGCCTCTCCTTATGAGTTGTGCAACTAAATTAGCTTTCCTGTCAGTGTGTGTTTGTTAAATATTTTGTGAGCAGTACTCTACACTGTTACGTTCTTTAGGTGGGAAGTGAACAAAAATGATACTTGATTTTCACTGAAAAAGCAAATGCCCATTATTTCTGTTAGGAGTTTTAATGCAGATACTAATGCTGAACACAAGCTGCGTGAACTGTCTTGGAGTAGGTGAAAGCTGCAACAGTACTTTTATGGTCTGTTCTGGTAAGGGTTAGAGAGGAAATAGGTCAGCCTTTGGTGAACTACATTAAAATTGCTTCAGATAAATGTAAAGGTCAGTGTAGGCAAACTAGATTTTCCTATAGTAAAGTAGAATCTTCTCCTAGTGAAGACATTACAGTTTATTGCTAGCTGTGGGCTGTTGCTGTAACAGCATTTTTATAGCCTTATGTGAGTCATGCTAAACTATGGCTCAACTTAATATTTTATGTACCTCAATATGTTGTTCTGCGTTCCTTATTACAACCTTTGAAATTTCTCATCTTACTGAATGCAGTTGATACTCACTGGTAATGTCTCTAATAATTCTTGTAGTTATTTTTCAACCTATTTCAAATCCAAACATTTTTGTAATCATCACTGCAGATGTTACTGGAACAATTACTTCATAGGTTTGGAATACTAGCTTGAGAGCTGGTTGTGAACAGGGGGGAATGTTGCAAAACTGAGTTTGTCTGATAAATAATGCTGTAACACAAATATGCTCCTGAATTTTGGAGACAGGTTTCAGACTAACTGTTCTGTCTGGTTGCTGTTACCATTTTTTCTTTTTCTTCATTATAGCAAGAGAAATGAGAGCTCCAATAAAATTAATCAAAAGAGATTTTTCTTGGATTTTCAGGAGAAGGAGTTTTAATGTGGACCACTGGCATGTTGAAAGTGCAATGTGAATAAAAAGCTGAAGTAGTATGTGTATTGTATTCTCAATCTGTTAAAAGGAGCTTCCCCTGTCCCAGATTGATCAAGTAATTCTCATAATCATCCTAAGGAAACATGTTGAAGTAATTATAATATTAATTTGTCTGATCTGTCTAAGAGGTAGTGCAGCTAGGACACAGTTATTATACATGAGACTGTGGCTGTAATTTTTAGGGCAAACAAGGTCACTGCCCTGTACAGATCTTACTTCAGGAGTTGCAATGAAGAGACCTGATATTCAATAGAAAAGATTAATTGCAGGAGTGCATAAGATTCAGAGTTGTAGTCTGATGGAAATTAAGTGCCTTTACTGCTCAGGGCCTTTTAAGAATCATATTATCCCTTTACTTCAAAAATACTTATGGGTGTTCACTCTTCATGAGTTTCATCTTTTGATCTGGCACTTTCTGTATTGACAGTATTTTGGGAGGAATTCAAGGCAAGTTTAGATCAGATATATAAATCCAAGCTGGATATATTGTGTTTGATCTTGAAGTATTTCATAAAACTAAGGCAACTTTACCACCATACTTATGCCATTATCTGGAGTAAATTGGTATGCCCATGCTAGGCGCTACATTGATTTTAGTGATATAGTTATCCATATGGATTAGGGATACTGAATTGAATGAATTAATCATAAACTGTGGTGTAAGACATTAGTGTTCCTGTCTTCCCTTTCCCTTTTACTTTGTGCTGCAGGGGCACTAGCAGAATGGGCTGGAAGAGATTATATATGCTAGATCATATTCTGGCAAGTTAGCAGAAACCTGTTCGTTTTGAGTGTTAAATGTAGGTTTAAGCCTACTAGTTCAGTTTTTGGTATGCCTCCACTTCTATCTGTTCGCTATAAATGCGAATGCCTGTGGCAGAAGGGCTGGGCAGGCAGCTGGGGGAAATTGATGTCTCAACCCAAATAAAGGCACTGGAGTTTGCCTGTTTGAGTCTTATGGCTCCTGTTATTTTAGTATTAGAAAGCCCCTTAAATCTCAAGGGCATCTCATTTCTGATATGTGCACCTGCAAGAATAGCTGTCTTCATGGGTGTCTAATAATAAGGCTAAAGGGGCTAGTGCCTTCCCCATTGCAGTTGTGGCTACTGAGAAACGTGGGTTAATATATCTGTTTAGGCATCATACATGGAAACCCTGTACAAATATACCTGGACTTGCCTCTACTGATTGTTGAAATTCCTACTACACAAGCAAAAAACACCCAAGCAAAAGTCCAACAAAACCCCACACCCTGCTAAAACCCTCCACAGTAATTGAAACTTTGAAAACTCAAAGTAAGAATTAGTTTTAATGTCTCAAAGTAATTTCTAGGTTAATTGGCTTCCACTCTTCTCTTTCTCTAAATTTGCAGAAAATCATTGCTTCATTTGGAATGCTTATCTTACTATGTTTCTTTTCTTGCTTCTGAGGAGTATTTTTTTGTGATTATGGAGGTTTTGATGCTTGTGAATCAAACAGATTAAGGAGAAAGTGTAACATTCTTCCAGAGCTGTCTCACCCCTTACAAGATAATATGATGATTCTCCTGTACTAAGAGCCAAAGAAAATGTTAGGTTAAGAGGGAGTAATAGGACTAGAGATTACGGCAGGACAGTAAAAGAGGTATGAGAAATAAATGCAAGTGACAGTAGTTTCAGGAATTCAAAATGAGCTTATGTTTCTACCCCTCTCTCTGCTTTTGGTGATCTTGCAATTGAAATGTTTAAAACAAATGTTTCTGAAAATGGTTTAAAAGAAGAATATAGAATTATAGAATCATTTAGGTTGGAAAAGACCTTTAAGACCATCGAGTCCAACCATCAACCATGCCCACTAAACAATGTCATGAAGTACCTTGTCTACATGCTTTTTGAATACCTCCAGGGATGGTGACTCCCCCACTTCCCTGGGCAGCCTGTTCCAATGCCTGACAACCCTTTCAGTAAAGAAATTTTTCCTAATATCCAATCTAAACC
>VYZV01001986.1:2732-22767 GCA_013401275.1 Pandion haliaetus | reverse complement strand
AAATGCCCAGTTACCCATCTGAAATTTTGCTTGTGCAAGTTTTGAAGAGTTGTTTAGTTTGCCAAGTGTATCCTTGTATGTGGGAGCTGTATTCTCCATAGCATGGCACGAGATTTTTGAAAACCACTGTACTTACAGGACTTCTGCTTTATAGCTGCAGCACACATTTGCAACAGATCCAAGATTTTCTGCAAGTGCTAAGCTGTGCTTTACCCACTAACAATTCTGATTTTCTGGAATATCTTCAACTGATAGTTTANTGCATGCATATTTGTGCCAGCAAAATTGCAAATCCAAAATGCTTGATAAGCATTCAACACGTACCACACATGAAGCAATGTGTGTGCACATAAACTTATCTGACATATATATAAAGACCAGGGCTCCCTATCTGTAAGTACGTAGCAGGCAACTAGATAATATAAAATACCCATACTTTGACTTTGCATTTTTTGAATAAAAATCCCCATGTAACAGCTTGAATCAATTTATCTCTAGGAAAGTTTGAAGGAAGAGAAAACTCCATGCATGGCTAAGTAAGTGGCAAAAATTTATCCCAGGGCGTCTTTTTGGGGGGGATAGATATAATGTGAAAGAGTTCAGTGTTTTGATTTTTTTTTTTAATGGTCAGAATTTGACAGCATTTACAATATACCATCATGTAAAATAGCCCTGTTAATTCTACTATAAATAATAAAGAAAGTCTTCACAGGCACTACATATTTGGAACAGCATTTTAAAATGACATTGTGTGTGTATGTGCACATGCACGCACATGTGTGCTTGTTTGTATGATAGAGCATAGCCACCTGTGATATGCTTCCAACTTTTTGCAACATCATGGACACAACTAAGAAACATTGACTGGAAAATCATCTACAAAGGTTGAGGACTAACAGCCTCCACGTTATACAGATGGTTATCTTCTTTCTAAGAGAACATACTGTCATAAATACCATATGTATCTTGTTCTCACCCAATAGAACTTTTTTTCAGTTTTTCAGATTTGAAGGATTTCTGCAAAGAAACATATTAATTTGTTTTCATGTAAGGTGAAAGGAGGCACCAACTGAGATGGAGGACGCAACTTGTCATTAAAAAATAAATGTCTGATGACAATAATTCTTGAAAAAAAAAAGACTGAGAAAGCTATCGATTCACAATACTGCACCTGTTTTGCAAATACAAGAACGATATTGTTGTTGCTTCCCACATTTGTTGGTTTTCATTGCTATCATGTTGCTTGTAAAACCTGGGTTTTTCTAATGAACAAAAATTGTGACTTGAATTTGTGTAATGCTTACGACCATACAAATAATCTATCAGTAGCAATAGTGTCAGCTGGAGAATTAATGCTACAAGTGGATAACATTACACTACTTGAAACCAATAGCTCTTCACATAGTAGAAGACTGAGGGTCCTATTCAGCAAATATTCAGGTTCCTATGGCTGTGGCCACAGAGGTTCCAGAAGCTCTCGCTGAGTCTAATCCTGATTCAGGAACCAAAATGATATGCTGTGTATATATTTCTCTGCACAGCCTGGATGCGCTGGACACCCTCCCCCACTTGATTCCTGGGAAGGAAAAAAATATGTCTCTGTTTAGCTCAGTGACATGAAAAGCAATCCACAATAATGAAATCTAAAGAAGTTAGCCAGGCATGTATGAAAAGAACAGGATGCCTGTAGAAAGGGAAGAGCTGTCAAAACCTAATTGTGGGCTCTGGCTGCAATAAAGTTTATCAGAGGGAAGACAGGTTGGATATAAGGATGTACACAACTTCTGCTAAGAGACACTTCTTGTATTCTGGGAGGTAGTAACCATTACACTACTCCTTATGTGCTTTGTCAAGCCATTCCTATCAATGCTTCGCTACAGCTGACAGCTTGGCGATGTGTTTTCTAAACTCAGCTCCCAAATGCCCAGGTAGTCATTTCAAGTGTGGCACTTCAGCCAGTAGCTAGCTTGTCATTGAAGGCACAAAAATATAGGCAGAGATCCCCCACTTTGCTCAATCTTTTTTCATAGCATAATTGCACATTGGCAGCACCCATGCTCTGAAAAGGCACGGTGCCTTCGGACTGCAACAGTGCCTGTGAGCACTCAAAGGTCTCCCTGCTGAAACTTGTGCTGCTGTGGTCCCCAGGCACCAGTAAATGTAATCACTTATGGACACAGGGGAAGACTGTGGTATTTTTGCCATTCTGTAGCATCTTCCTATTGCCCAACAATTATTTATGGAAATGCCTAGGGTTAGTGCTTACAACCAAGTAGATAAAGTCCTCAGTTGCATTCTAGTAACATGGCTGCACTCTGATGCATAAAGTATACTCACAGAGGCTGTGAACTGCCTGCCTTGGTATATTAGGTGCTTACAGCATCGTTTGTGGCTTCATATGAATACTATGGTCTTTCCTGTATTTCAGCATTGGGGGATAACATTGTGGCTGTTCATAAACATAGTAGTTTCTTTTGACTGGGATTACTGCCCGACTTTAGCCAGTGATAGCAATAATAAAAGTAAGTCATGGTAACTCTTAGGAAGCAGTTAGATCTTTGATGAATTTTTGTGTCTCGTAAATCAGGGTTAGTATTCCCTGTATTGGGGAGAGGATTAGACAGAGGGATTAAAAGGACATCTTTACCCCACTGGACTCTGTGGAATAGCCCCTGAGGATATGGCTAAGAAAGAGTTCAACAGGAATGCCAAATTTCTGCTGAATAGGTTAAAAGGGTGAGGAAGCCTCTTCGGCAGCCATCCAAGCGCAGAAGACCTGCATAACATTTCTGCTGAATAGGGCCCTAAAGACAAAAAACAAAACAAAACAAAACAAAAAAAAACATAGGAACCTTGAAAAGCTTTTCTGATTGTGTCGCTTCTTATCAGCACCTCAGATCTCCAGAGACACTTAAACATTTTTTTTCAGTGCAGTTAGGCATCCCTTGAGATGTGCTAGTGGCATGGATGATATATTGTTACAAGAGAAGAAGTCAAATTAGGTTGTTATATATAAAAAAAATAGGTCTTGGCTGTTCTGTAAACAAGGTCCATTTCTTTATATCAATTATCAGTGAAAGTTACCCAAGATCTTATTTAAAAAACAAAACCAAACCCTTAATCCAGTGGATAATGTTTGGTGTTTTCATGTATATATTAAAGACATTAACTACTTTCTGTCTCCCTAAAATTGAAAGGAGCGAACTTGCGTGTTATGTTTGACTTTAATATCAGAGTTTCCAAGCCCTTTTCTAGGATTTACTGCATGCATGTGGATCTTGGTTTTGTTCATAAAATTTTATCCAACGTCTAATGCCATATGGAAGGATATTCACAATTATAGTAATGGAGAAGCAAGAAATAAGTGTCTTACCTCTGCAAGAGGGTGCCAGTGAGCAATGGGTTTCCGAGGGTATGAGAGCATTTCATTCCAGTGGTCACGACCTAGACTTTCTGCATCGTTGCCTACTTGACATACTCCAATGACCTCATTGTGACCTACACTGTGAAAATGTTCCATAATATTTTTTTCTTAAAATTTTACCTTTAGAACCATAGCATTTACATATTTAATTAGAAACTTTAATCATGGATTTTTAGAATTAATTCTTGCCTGAAAAATATAATGAACTATAAAATATGTAGGTTTGCTCTTTGCATTTCCCACTAGTCAGAATAATTTAGTATTTTCCCCATTATAGCATACACTGTGTGTCTGTGTGCATTTGGTCTTTATTTTTGCATGAAGAATGTAAAAAGTTCTTTGCCTGTGTTCTGTAAGTAGTTGCAAATACAAGTAAACTCTAAGCCACAATTTTAGAAATGGAGGCATGTGTCTAAGGAGTTAGCGTAACTGTGCAGAAACAGAACATCAGTGTGTGGACTCTCTGACGACATGTTCACTTATTTCAGTTCTGGAAAACATATATGCAGCTTAGTTATGTCAGTTATGGATGCAAATCTATATTTTAAAATTTAGAAAGGAAATTCTGCCTTATGATACAAGAAATTTTAGTCTTCTACCAAACTCAACATGACATTAATTTCCCACTTATTGGGAAAGAATGATAACTTTTTTTCTGGATGCAAATCTGCTGTGCAAGATTTTATAAGCCAATAGATGATGTTACTTTACAGCTACAGGTATCTCACCGGTCATAATCCATAACAGCTATCGACAAGTTAATTTGGTCAATGTTTTCTGGAGGGACGTCAAAGACTATGGCTTCATTGTAAACGGGATTAAGGGTATTCCTCTTGGTGGAAGTTTTTCTTTTCTTTAGTCGCCTTCCTTCACACATTAAAGAAACCTTCACGTAGGGATCTGTGTGAATCATAAGAACAACGTTGGTTTTCTTTTGTTGTTTTAAGCAAACATAAATGGAAAGTGAAGGGAGCAGTCTTCTTGTATGCCCATACCTGCTTGCAGAATTAGTCATCTGGACCTGACTGGAATTTGAGCTTCTTTTTTACCATGGAATGCTTGGGAGGCAGTGGAGCTTTGAAAGCTTTACCTGGTTGACTGCTTATAATGAACAGTTTAGGTTCAAGAAGCTCCTTGTTGTGTACCAACTTCTCAAAGGGTATTAAAATATCCACTGAACCACGTTATACATGACTGTTTTATACAACAGCCTGTGTATCAGCCTATTTATAACAGCCTAATTACTTGTATAGATTTGTAGGACAGACAGAAGATGACAATATTCTACACCGTGGCATTTTCTGATGTATGGTTAAATATAATTCAAAGTGTAACATTTAGTGGCTTATATTTCTCAAGAGAGTTATAATTATTTTTAACTCCTGCATGTAGTAAAGACCCCTATTTCTTTGTAGCTCCTTTCTGGGATCTCTGCAACTCCCTGCTAGTATTTAAAAGTCATCTATGAACTCTTATTTAAATTAGTTTCTGGGATTTGACGGTGCTGAATTCTGTGTCTCAGAAGGGAAATGGGACAGAAATCCACACTGAGCATTAAATTCATTCCTACCTGATGCTCCTGTGATATCCATTGCCTTTAAATTTCTTGCCTTTATTATTGTAATAGTTAGTCTACCAGCTGTTGGAAGGTAGCAGAGTGAAAACATCAGGTCACCAAGATCCACATTATCCTGTTCCAAGGAAAGAGAGATAATGTGAAGCAATAATAACAATTTTGCCTACCCATAACAGGAGCTAAAGATTAAAATGTAACTTTGGGGATCTACAGTTATGCAAGCAAAACCTGAATTCTCATTCTGAAACATATCTGAAAAAACAGATATCCATCTGCACACAAGGTCCAAGTCAGTACGTTTGTTGCTAGACCACCGAAGTTCTCAAGTGTAAATGTGGTTATAGTTCCTAGCACTCAGTCCTTGGAGATGAAACACATATAAGTGTTGAGGTACAGCGTAAGGCACTGGAATAGCTGTGTTGTAATGTTCTGTAGTGATTTGCCTGTATCGTTGACAAGCTGCAACCGACCTCTGTGCCTTTTTTTCTAGTCTGCAGAAGGATACCCATAGAGAGGTTCACAGAAAAAAATGTTGGCTGTGCAGGCAAAGTTTTATGCAACTCTCAAGCTTGCATAAACTCAGGTGTGATAGATGTGAAGTCACTATGGTAATGGGGCAGTCTCCACCAGAAGTAGTGTAAAGACATTACTTCCTGTGCCTTGTGCAGACGAGCTCCCTCAAGTAAGCTTATCCACCTGTTTCATTGATAGAATGAGTTGCAACCCTTTCCTGTGTCAATGGTATCAGGGTTTCAGAAAGGTAGTAGAAAATGAGCAAATGCTGTTTGCTGTTACAAAGCATCTGTCTTTTTTTAAAAAAAAAGAAATCCAGCTCTTTTATAAAAAACTATAGTGAATAAAGGATTCTATTAAATCATTTGGAATTTGATTTGCATTTTTTTTGACTGAGCAGTGAACTGGTACTTTCATAGACCTATCTCCTGTAACCTAATATTTAATTCTTGACTGAAAAATGTTATCCTGCCCAGCAAATTCAAAGCTACATTCTGTGTTTTATACGGAAGGGAAATACAGCTGCTGTAGAATATGTGTATCTTGCTCACTTAGCTTTGTGCAATAGCTTCTCTCCTTTCCCAGGTTGGCTCTTTCTGTGTCAGTTACCAAAAAATGAAGGGTGGTGGATGACATAGAAGGTGAGTGAAAATACCTCAAAACAGCACCTAACAGGGTAGTGTTTGTCTCTGAGCTAGCTGCTGTATAGACTAATGCCCAGAGCCTATGCAGTCACTTTATGGAGCTTCATATGTTAGCAGGGGGGACGCACAGGACAGAAAGAATTGCTGTCACAGGGTTGTAGAAAAATGTTATGTCGGAAGGGATTTCTAGAGGTCATTTGATCCCTTGCTCAAGAGAGGCATCTTCGCTTTAGTTCTCAGCTCATGCAAAGAAAAAAAAAAAATCATGTACACTCATTCAGAAATAGGTCCTTTCCTTATGCTGTTATTGGAGAGACATGCTGTCAAAGAAGGAAAAAGCTGATATTATGGGCCCTTTGTCAGTAATAACTAGCTTTTACCCCTGACTTGACTTCATCAACTATCATCTTTTCCGTTCTAAAGATCAGTGTTTCGTGGTAGCTGTAAAGCTGATAAAGGTTGCGACAATATCAAGATAGCTGATATGACTCACCCTGTTTAATGTCTCTTGATGGCTCATACTTGGAAGCAGACCTGCTGCAACAAACTCTGTGCCACTGACTCACTTTGTGGGAGGATCAAAGTGCTTTTGAGAAGGTGATGCTGTAAGAAGTCCTACAGGCTAAAGTGATGTCAGCACATCCAGGAGAAATTTCTCTTGGCTAACACCTGCACTTAACATTACAGGAGGAATAATTGANNNATCCTTCCCATTGTGAGGAAGAACAACTGCCAGCATTTAAGTGTACTTCCCAAGCTCTGAGGTGCTGAGATTTGTAGCTGTGGAATTCTCTCTCGTGCTGCAACCCTAAGGGGAGCAGAATTTCATAAGCCATTTAAAGAAATTATTGAGTGAAGCCACCTTTTGGCAATTTGGGGAATTTGTCACTCTGGCAAATTTTGTCTGAGAGGTTATTTTTCATGAATTGGTCACAAACTTTTAGGAGAAGATAGCATTGTTGAATCACTCAGGTTTTCCCTGACCATAAAGCAGCCCACCAGGCATCTTCTGTTTTAGCTATGTATCTTGGTATTCTTAGATATTGTCAACCATGACAAAGCCATTCTGTATTCAACTCCAGTGCTCCACATGGTGACTAGGTAATTCGTTATGTGAGTACTTCAATGCTTTACTGTTACTACCAAATACAAGGGTTTCCATTCCAGACTTGATCATCCTGAATGGATATTTTAAAACCTTTTATCAATTCTTATCAAGAAGTTCATAGGTAAATTAATTACTATACAATTGTTTTAGATGCAAATTCCAAGAAAAATGTTAACCCTCTTCGTAAATGAACTGGTTAAGAAAGAACGGATCACATGTTGAATGCAGTGTTAGGAATTATGCCACAATATACTTATCCAGAAGCTTTGCCTTATGTCTGAAAAATAATCATCACCTACACTGTGATGTATTCTTTAGCAAATGCTGCAATGACAATAATACTCTGTTAATGCTTTTTCAAGAACTGCACTGGTCATTATACAGGAAAAACATTGTTAAACCGGAAACAGAGCCTGTAATATCTTTGGTCTTTTCCAGTTCTAGAGGTTGTAGGTGTTGTAGCAATAGATCACAGATGATTTTGAGATTCAGTCTGTTCGTTAGCCAATGCTAGTAGTAATCTAACCATGGCAGTCTAAGAATGTAATTGAAGGAAAGCTTGCAGGCAGCAGCAGGAAAGAGACATACTTTTTGGCATGTAAATCCTTCTCTGAGTCTGAAAAAGAAGCCCTGTCTTCTCACATTTTCATTTTGATTTGTAGAAAATTAACTACTACTCCATAATACTCACTACTTGTAAATGTTTTCTTAATTTTGGAAAGATAGATTTCCCAACAGAGTGAGCCTTTCCCCGTGCCCTGGTTATTCCACCCTGCTCACCCCTATTTTCTGTGAAGGGCAACATTTTTAACTGTTCCAAACATTGTAATTTTTGCTGTTGGAGCTTCAAGGTTCAACTTAATGAGGGAATGTTTTTCAAAGAGTACCACAAACCGTGACTGCACCACAGAATTTGCATGTCTGTGTTCATCTGTCTGGGTAACTGCAGTGGAACAGGCAACATGCTTTGACTGGAGATCAGTGGTGTCACAAGCACGACCGTTACATCCAGTGAAACAGGTCCTTACTATAAATTCAGTTTCTTAACAGAACCAAGGCTATGTAACAGAGCACAGAGAGGCTTTTTGCACATGTTCACTAGTTTAAAATCACTGAGCCACATGGCTTAAGCCATGGATTGTCACTAAAGGTGTACTGTATTATCAAAAAATAGCTTTAAGGAACAGCATTAACAAGCATAGAGGGTAGGATCTTCTGCAAGGATTATGCTTCTGTTTGAATTGAGTATTTACACGCTACTATGTATGCTTGACAAAATGTGGTGATATAAATATTACACTGCCAGAGACATTTCAAAATTCCTGCTTAGGAAAACATTTCATAATATTGTAGGTTATCAAGTCATGCATTTTGTACATTCCAAATTTGTGTCTAAGTTTATTTGCTGTGGTAGTAATACCATACTGTGCATGTTACAGTGCAACCAGGACAGCCCTAATATAACAAGACCAAAAGGCTGGTTAATAATGTTAATAACTTAAAAGAAAATATTCAGAAGATAATTAAATTACAATAATAATTTATTTATATGAGTATGGCCTATATTATTTTTCTTTTGTTCCTGATCAGTGGGAAGCATATTGTAAGAACTGAATAAATATGCTATAATAAGGTCCTAGCTCCTAAGGTCCAAGCTTAAACACTGTCCATGTTCAGAGGAAGAAAGCACTGCCTCCATTTTTAATCTATAACCTGCTGATTCCTGTATTCTAAAAAAGATAGAACAGGATTGGTGTCTGCTTTGCTTTTCCAGTGCCCCAGGCTTCAGCTTCAGGCTTGGGGTGACAGCTGAGTGCCTTGATGTTAGCTGTGAGCCACACAGCCTGTCTGTTTCTGATAATCCTGACTAGATTTGTCTCTGAGCCCTTGTTCTGTTAATGCAGTCCTTTATGCAACAGGGCAAGAGCATGAAGTTTCTTTCTTAAAAAATTGCCCAGTGTTACCTGGGAGAGTTAGATGTATGCAATACTGGGTAAACAGTCAGCTGGAGAGTTCAAACGAGAGGTGTAAATCACAAGGTTTGCCTGAAAACTATATCTTCACAAAGGGAACAAATCCCATACTGGAACCTCAAGATAAATAAGACCCTTTCATTGCTGTTAGGAGCATGGTGATACAACCTCCCTCACTATTGCACTACAATAGGAAAGACTACAGTCAATAGGAAAGACTACAATGACCAGTGATAGATTATGCTGACGATACCCTTCTTTGTTTTCTTAACCAGTTTGCTCTCATGATATTCTTTGATATTTTTAACAAAACGGTTCATAAAGCAAACATCACAATTTTTAATATAGATCATGATTTTTTAGTTCACAATTCTTATTTTCTCTCAACATTTACGGTATCACTAAATGGCTTTTCCCAGTCCACCTCAGGTCGGAATTTGTCAAAGGAAAAAACTTCTCAGTTCACGTAATTTAAACCAGATTGGGATTGAAACAGTTTCTTGATGTATAAACAACATGTAATTATCCAGCAGTCAGTGAACTATACATACAGGATCAATAAAACAGAGTAGCTGCAATACTAGAGGCAGGATGTCAAACACATACAATTTTATAAACACCTTTATCTTATCCCAAATATATCCCCAAAGGTTCTAATCGCACCAAAGCGCCCATGCACACAAATACAGACACACAGGGTTACAAGCATACCTCCTCTCTAGCAGAACACGTGGATGGCCAGTAAACCCCCAGCCTCCTGGAAGTGGGGCTGCCCTGCTTGCACCCCCCTCCCGTGGGAGACGGGGGCCAGCTCCCTGTGGCCCCTTGTTGCCCCTAACCCACTGGGGCAGGACCCTCAAGGCATCGGGCAGAGTGGCTGCTCCCTCTGCCCTGGGCAGGGGCTGTGATGCTGCAGAGCAACTTCTGGCAGTGCCGAAGCAGGTTTCACTCCTGTCATTTGCACTGCAAAGTCTCTCCCTCTAGTTATGAATTTTCATGCTGTTTTTATACCTCTTATCAGGCTAATTCCTTCTTTGTATCAAAAGCCTCGTAATTCTCTGATTGCTTTCTAATCCTACTGATGGTCGTCTTCCTGTTTAAAAAGATCAGGTTTAGGCAAAAGGGTTCAGACAGTTTTGAGTATTCAATCCAGATACACATATTATTTCTACACAAATTCTCATTTTACCAGGTTTTCCAGGCCAATCATTCGCCAAGGGTGGGCCATACAAGTACCCTACAGAATTTAGCCCTAAGATGTTAACTTCTGAGAACTTATGAAAGAAAAAGAAGGAGGAAAAGACAAAAATAGGATGGTTTAGATCTGCTGAAAAAAAAAGTAAGTGTATTAATTAAGAAACATTTATCTGCAAACACTCGGTTGCAAACTCTCAGTATTTAGCCTATAGCCGCTGAAATGAATGAGGATATGCATCTCCTTAGCAGAGGTCATCCAAGAAATACTTTATAAAAGGTGTGAGTGCAATTTGGGAACTATGAAACACATAGCTTTTTTCATAGAAAGAAGCACGTCTGTTGCCCAAACCATTTTTGAAAGACTCTTCTATCCTCACCCTGAAAGCAATGGAGACCTTTTAAACCCTTTGGCTGAGACACCAAGATGTTCCCAAATTTGCTGCCTAATGAAGTGGAGAGACAAATTATCCATTCAGGCACTACCCATAAAAAGTTTGACAAATCTGTCAAACCTACGAAGAAAACATATTTGGTGGCTTACAGAAGAAGCTTTTTGTACTTCTGGAATTAAGGACTGGCCCTGGGATATTTAAGGGTTTTAAGCCTAAACTTCCTCCCCATCCAGAGCAGACTTCAGGTCCTGCCAGAAAGGACAGAAACTGTATCACTGTCCCATTAAAGATTTAGGTAGCCTTGGAAGGAGTTGGCTTTCCTTTCATCAATGGATTCATGCTAATCCTCTTTTGCATTAATATGTTATATAAAATATTTGAACAATAGTTCTCCTTGGGAAACTAGAGCTGCACAACTGTGCATACCAGAGAACAAATGTTACTGGTAGATACGGAACAGCCCATTGAAAGAGATCCCAAGGTAGAAACTGCCTAGGAAGTGTGAATAAACTGTTTTCAACACTGATGTTGCACCTGCACTATGGGATAGGTCTGCTTCATGGAGCACCCTGGCTTGTCCAGATCAGAGGAGCCAATGGAGATTCTTTTTCTTTTCCTCACAGGGCATGCTTCCTCCTTGTTCAATTTCTAGTGGAAATACTTGATGTATCATAAAAATCATATTATTTTTATCATTTTCAGTGGCTTCTACCGAAAGGTTTATTGTTCCTGCTTCTCCCAGAAAACATTTCTGTTTCCCCCCCTGTAAAATTAACACAAAATTAATATATCTTTTCAAATGCTGAATTCCAATAGTAATGCTAATAGCTTGTTAGTCTACAGTCACACAGAATTTATAGATTTTAAAATTATTAATTGCATTAGAGATTAGCCTGCAGGATAAATCACTCCCTAGTACCGTGTCAACAGTCCATGCTGGTGTTTAGGTGAGTAAAACTCAGCATATTAAACAGGGAGATGTTTAATCTTAAAGAGGACTGCAACAATGGGCCCTTTAATGGCTTCATTTTTGATTCCTTGGAGGCTGTGTTAAGAAGCTCAGGCTGGGTCAAACCTTCCCAGTGAAACCTGTAAGTTACCTGGTAGTTAGGCAGTTCCTGACAAATGGGGATGACATTTGGGATCAGATTTCTCCTCTCCCTTCTCATAAATACATTTGGGTGCAGAGAATGGGTGTGTAAAATCATGCAAAACAGGCAGCAAGCGATGGAAGGAAACAAGACAAATTCTAGGTTACAGCTTTTGCCTCTGGTCTAGAGGAAGATATGCTGTCCTTGAGTTAGGCAATCATAAGTTTTGCACCCATTTCTTCTGAAACTTGCATTTTGTATTTCTGGAGCAGACAAGCTGTAATAGGCCTGCTATCACGCAGTGCCTGTGCCACTCCAATTAAAGCATATGTCTCAATTATACCAGGTTCCTCTGTTCCCCAACTATAAAAAGACAGACACTACTTTTTTACTTTTATAGTATGTTGCAAAAATAATGCTAATTATGGGTTGTGAGGTGCTCAGACGTATTTTCACATCTCATCAACTTACCATTAATGGGATCACGTACAGGCAGTGATGCCCTTGCTTATTTCTTTTAAAGTTGCTAACTTTTGAAAGAGGTTTTCAAGGCACTAGTGTTTTTAGAGATT
Organism: Pandion haliaetus; assembly: GCA_013401275.1. Lineage (NCBI taxonomy): Eukaryota > Metazoa > Chordata > Aves > Accipitriformes > Pandionidae > Pandion > Pandion haliaetus. The sequence goes on along the minus strand of VYZV01001986.1, from coordinate 10,277 downwards.
TTATAATTTCTTATTGCTATGTCAGAGCTGTACAGCTCGGGCAATGGTAACTTTGCATACTGCCCCCTTTAGCAGTTATACATGTCTCTGCAAAGGTCACTGGAAAACAGAAAAATAGCAGAGGTTTCATGAAATGAGGTGATATCATTTGAGCTTCTGAAGCACAGAAAGGATTGATTACCAGTATTTAATTAAATTCTCTCTTTTATTTCCCTCCTAGCTGAGGAGTGTTAGTTGTATTTTAAACAAACAAACAAAAAATCTTCCTACTTATTTCTTAATCTTTCCTGGAATTAATGGGATTATCCTTCTGTAATGCAAGACAAATTTTACAGTACATCATTCTAATATTTGATAATGTGGGGTTTTGAATTTTGCAAGGATTTATTTTGGAGTAGGTTCACTCTGCTAAGATGAGGACAGTTTACGTGTACTAGGTATATCTGTTAAGTCTAAATGAATTAAAAATACTTTAAGAAGTGCTATCTGCTTTTTGGGATATACATTTATAAAATTGTTCATCTGTGTTGAGAAGTCTGGATTCAGATTTGAGTGAGCTAAGAAATTAATTCAGTTCAGGTACATGTCTAGGACACAAATATTATGCAAATACCATACTAAACAAATTTGAGACTCTAATCTGTTTGAGAATTATAGTGAATCTGAAATATCTGACTTGATGAATTCATGAAGTTAGCTCTACATTTTTTATTATTTCATCATAGAATTATTTTGAGTTATATCTATGAGAAAATATATTGAGAAAAAACTCCTTAGAAATGTTTGAATTTAACTGAATTTGCACGTGACTAGAAGAGTGCCAGCTGCTTTCTCATTACACACTTTAAGATGAATAGAGAAGATATGACTGGAAAATTCTATTTTCATAACATCTTAAATCAAATAAATGAACTCTAGTAAAGCAGGTATTTATTAATGCCTCAATCAAGCTATATCTACAGAGAAATGATTAAGTAAAATTTGTGGAAAATGGGAATGGCCTATCTTTTACAATTATTCTTTCAATACATCAATGTCAGGCTGTATTTCATGTTCAAGTTAATTTGCAAATGGTATTATTTTCTCAGTGTGATTCCATTTTTTGCATTTCATTGTCTTTTTCTTTTATTCATGGTTTTCTTAAAAAATGAAAGCAAATAAGTGAAGCTTTTAGAGCTAGGTATGCAAAAATGAGTCTGATTTCACTTACTAGGAAAGAACATTTAAAAACAGTTCTGAAGCTTGGTTTCATTACAGTGAAGGAATATAAGAAAGCTGAAATGTTTGCATGTCATTCACTCTAGATTTTATGCTGCTTTGGGTACCAAATGTAATTTTCATGTCAAGTCACAGACTGGCTATCAGCTTTTATGCCTATACAACTGCATAAGTCTATATATAGAAGCTAGTCTGATGGGATGCAGAAAAAGGCAGGATAAGAAGCACCTTTGAATCCCTAGTACTCTCTCCATGGGCTTGTCTGTGGCACAGCATCTGCTACTTAGCACACATTGATATAAATGCTGGTCCTGAGAGATTCTTGCATGACTAATACAGTGAAAAGTATCATAAACTAAAGAATCTAAGCAAAAAACCCTTACAAGGGGGAAAGAAAGCACTTAGGCCAGCCAGCCAATAGAAAGTCTTGTATGTTCTAATTTAAAAAAAAATGTCGTCTGACAGCTAAGTTCAACTTCAACTTTGCTGCTTAACTAAGTACGTAGCTTGGGTTTTCTCTATGAGGATTTATATTAGTAATGTCACAACAGAGTTTTATTACCTTTTCTCAGAGGTATTCTGGAGCACCTTATAGTCAGACAGACGTCTTGCCCAAGAGACCAATTCTAAATACCACAACTTTGTGCTGTACTTCATAGGGACTGAAAGAAGTAGGAATCCTTCCTGCAGACTGGGTCATAGAGAGCCACTATGATTATCAGCTCAGGGAGTTTATGTTCTTATTTTAGCTTACTCATAGTTTTGCATAGCATCTTGGTAACTTCTATATAAAGACAGTATCAAAAGCAAAGCATCCAGCAGACAGCATATCCTCTGTCTCCACTTCAGAGCCTGAAGATCTTTTGGTATGGATTTTGTTGTTTTTTTTTTTTTTCCTCCTGTTTCCATCATCCCTGTGTCATGACTACTTTTCTTTAGGCAGATCACTGCAGTCCACATAAGGAGGATCCTCCAGACACTACTTTGGGTTGTGCCAGTCAGTGTGGGTAGCTGGAGTCAAAGGATAAGCCTTTGGCCTTCATATACATTTCAGAACAAACACAGTTAATGTCTTTGAGAAGAACATACACGTAACTTGCTCTTGCCACAATGTCCTTGGTAAGTCAAGGACAGAGGCCTTTTCCTGTAGGCAGTCTATGTACTTATCTCTCTAAAGACCCAACATCTCCATTGTCATAATTTATATCCTATAAATAGGATGGCAGTGATTAACTGAAACTGCCTTTCCAGCCAGTTAGCTGCATATTGTCCTCAGTTATCTAAATGCATTTACAGAATATATTTGTTCTTACTGAGTCATTTAAGACTTTATTGATAAATTATTCTGTAATAAGATCCCTACTTTAAAAAAACCTCCATTCAGTAAAGAAAAAACTTCATACACATACTTATTTTTAAACATACACTTAAATCCTATAGATTTTACTGGCTTTGAATCCCTTACATAGTTTTCGATTCCCAACAACTAAAGTGCATTGCTGAATCTTGGCCTGGGAATGAATCTAATGAATTATCCTGTAGCTATTGAGGTAGAGATAATGTCTTAATTTGTTCATAATTAAATTGATGAACTGGGGAGATAGTCTGAATTGAGCTAATGAAAATTAGTAGAGACATGATTGGAAAAGCTGGAGTACTTGTCCTGTTGATGTGTGTGTGGCCGTGTCAGAAATCGATTTCACAAGAAAAACAGAAATGAGGCATTCTGAAAATGAAACTTTTGTAGAAAGTTAATATAAGAAATTTTTAACTTCCTCATCAGTTGTTAAGAGGAGGAAAGAGTGTGTACAGAGTTGTTTCTGAAGGCTTGCTAGATGGCATTGTTGGTCAGAGAAAGAAGTTAATTAAAGATTAAATTTGTCCTTGCAAGTTAAACTGTTCCTCTGAAAACTATTTTGTTTTCTTGAATTGTTACTGCTTTTTTTAGTTCTTCTATGACTTTGTTGCTTTCTACAAAATGCAAAATTCAGTATAGATTTAATAATACAAAAAAGTCTGCCCTGACTCTTCCAGGCATTGCAGGCTGCCTTTTAACATTTTGATTGTTACTGGGAGTCAGGGGTTGCATGTGTGTGTGCGTGTGTGTGTAGGATAGGCAACGCTTGAGAGCTAGAGAAGATAATTGAATCTTCCTGATCTAATATTTAAAAATGAAAATGTCATAACCTGTAAGATGTGAGTCTACAAGTGAGGTGCTGTGGACAGATTTGCTCCTCCGTTTCTTCCAGTATATCCCACTTCAGTGCATCCCACCTTGTCCGTGTTCACAGGTTGACACCTTTGGAACTGTGCTTCAAAAGTCTTTTGAAAGGGAAGCCTCTTGAGAGTGGGTCTGATTTCACAATGCTAAAGCTTTAAAGAAGAGTAGCACAGAGCTGACTCAAACCTTTCCCTCTGCAGAGAAGGCACTGGTGCTTTAGAAATGTTGACAGGCTTGGGAACAGCAATGAAATGTAAATTGTTCTATATAGGAACAGATGTTTGGACAGAAACTGTTTTCTCGAAAGGAAATGTAAGCAAGAGCTTCAGCTGCGAAACGTAAGAGTTTTGATGTTAGGTGAAGATGGTAAAAATGGAAGGACAGGTAGGTCAGGCAGACAGGGGATGCCTCACGGGGAAGTTTCGCAAAACAATCTAACAGTGCAATCTGGAAAATGGGCAATAGTTTCCCAAAGTAAGGACCATAGCTTTTCATGAATGTCCATCAGTATCTGTCATGTCAAATCCAATAATTTTTCAACAGGCCGTAATTGATTTGGATTAGACCTCAATTTTTTGTGAAATACTGAGATTGAAAAAACAAAGAAAAACAGAGGTTAATGGCATTGTAATGTGCAGTATCTTACCATACAAGCTAACTTGGGTGGGCCAACCTTGCTGACTTAAAAGAAAACTCTTGATGAACATCACTTTCAGATGGAAAGAGATGAGAAAATAAACCTTCATGGTTTCAAGGCTAAATGGTATCTTGCTGTAAGGAGGGGAGGCTAAATTGCATATTAAGTGTTTACTATCTCTAGGCAAACGTGATCTTGAAGAAAATGAAGCAGCAAATCCATTCTAAGGCATAAAATTATTTCTACCATGAATTATTTGCCAGTTACCTCTTGCTTCCATTCTGACATAAGTTGAAAGTAATGTTTAATTATCTCAATATCCCACTAATAATGAAAATCTCAAATACATCCAAGAAAAATAGCAAGGGAGGAAGCTGGTTTTAAAAATAAGGTAACTAATCAAAATATTTTAATCCAAAAATATCTTGCCTGTTAATATTTTTTTTCCTAGAGTGTTAAAATGAAAATGTCAATTTAAACTAAATCTGTATGCAAATTAATAGATTGGCCTTTCACTCTACCTTGAGTTACAATGGCTGCATGTGAACTTACAGCTCAGCTAAAATACCAAAAGATGCTCTACCTTCTAACCCCACTCAATTATCTGTTCATGTACAGGGACTGAAAGCAATCAGTACGTCAGGGCCCCAAGGGCATTAACAGGCCTTACTGGCCCTGACCACCCCCCAGGGCTACCCCCCACCCTGCCCATGGCTCAGGTCCCCACTTCAGCCCAGCCCAGGGCTGTTGGTCCCTGCCCCAGCTACACCATAGGGTGCTGGTCTCCAGCTCCCCACAGACCCACCCTGCCCGGCCATGGGCCCCACTGATCCAGGCTCACGTCCTGACCTGGCTTGGCCCATCCCCATGGAGCTGGCTGATGCTGGGGGCTACCCCCAGTTCCCTGGCCTGCCCTGCTCCCTGGGTGGGGTGGTGGGATGGGACTTGCCTGGCGAGGTCCTGCCCAGCAGCACCAGTGACCCCCACTGCTCCTGGCATCTCAGCCCTCAGGGAGCAGCCAGCCCTTGTGCCCTGCTCACACAGCCTTAATTAAGGATAAATTCTCGCAGAGTGGCCATTCTGCATAAAAACCCCTAATATAAACATGCTGATGAAATGAGATGATGTTAAAACTTTGGGCCCTACTAACAGTCCCTCACCTTTCCTTAGCACTGAATGTCATTCTCAGTGCAGGCGTTTTGTGTTGTGTAAAGCAGCCGTCTTATAGCGTGCGTTCTGAGCACATAATTCTGAAAAGGAGAGAAACTAAGCATCTGGGTAGTGCTGAAAAAAGATGGAGACAGTCACAGTACCAGGAAAAAAACATGTTCCTTTCAGTCTGCATAAGCACCTATAGTGTTTTCTGGACGTATTTATTATCCTTACGTTAGGTGTTCTGTACTGACTTCCTTGTTACTCAGGCTTAGCACAGGTTGCATGTAAAAAGGGTAACAAAGAAAGGCCATTTTTATAAACTGAGTCTACTTTCAGTCTAAGTAAAAGTTTACTCTACAATTTTGTTTTTGAAGAAGTTGTTATGAAAAAGGGAACGGTCCAAATAATATAGTATGCTTGAAAAATAGAAAGCTAATGTCAAACTATGTTTCAGTAGCATGTCTTTCTTGCCATTCCAGAGCTTTTCTCCAAGATATGTTTAATTTAATTTTTTTTAAATCAGATATCTCTTGTTGATATCTGCTGGGTAATTCCATCCCAGGTCTAATTTTAGTAGGGAAGATATGGTGGTCTGCTGTACACTTTTCTGTGTACATGACCTGGAAAGGCCAGGAGGGGATCATTCTGTTCAGGACTCTAATGTAATGAATGCAGAAGCTGGAGAAGGACGTGTGTGTTGGTCATTGTAAACAGGCACTGAAGAAGTGCTTTTCCCCTAGATTTTGTCCACTTAAATATAATGGACTCCTTTCACAGACCACTAAAATAACTATTAGTGAACAGTGTATTGCCATTAATCCAAACTCTGTCTAATCATTTAAAAATTCTTGTGATATCTGGAAATCAAATCCAAGATCAATGAAATCCCTGGTGTGCCCTTTCTCTCTCTCTTTCTGATTCTTTTTGGCTTCTCATCCCACTAAAAAGTACTAAAAGAATTATTACCTCTGTTAATAAGGTATACCTAAGGCAGACTTTTCAAAAGTAGTATTTTCTATGTGCAGCTCCATTTACTTTCAGTGCCCATTTACCAGGTGGGGAAAGAAACATAGTTTTATGAATCTATTTCTCCTATTTTTTTCCTATGAGTTACACAGACATTTTCTTCATCATGATTTAGAGTAAAGTTATTTTTTCTTTCAAATAGGTACCTTACCTGGGTTTCCTTGTGATTTTAAAGCCAAGGATCAAGTATCTTTGTGTTGAAGTTTCTCCATGTGTTTTGTTTCTCTAGAGACAATTCTGTTGTGTCATGTCATACACCCCCTCAGTGTCAGGAACTGCTGAAAATACTTCATGTTTTTTCTGGTAAAAAGGAGCTTTTTTCCTAGAGCGCCCTGATGTGGAAATCATGTTACCTTTGAAATTGACTTGATTACTATTAAGCAGTGCAACTAAATACAACAAGTTGGCTTGTGATCTGTCACCTGCATAAACAATAACACTGGTGCCCTGCAAGACTCAAATGCCCCATCCACAGAAAGTATCAATAAAAGAGAGAGGGTGAAAAGGGATCATTATGGCTTAAAAACATGTCTGAGAGCATTCCATGCAACCTTCCACTAGACTGAAAGCACAACTAAATTTCACAACAGGCATTTTACTAGTAACACTTCTTTATAAGATTACCCACTTTTAACAATAGAAAAGCAATTTCCATAGAAGTTTCATTTACTTCTTAGTGATTTATTTAAATGGGTCATATAGAAAAGAAAATCACTGCACATTTCAAAGCAAAGCAGCCAAGATAAAGCGACTGCTTCACTGCTATCAATATTCTGTTAATGGATTGGATGAAAAGGTATGCAGTTGTACTGCTTTGATTGTCCTTGCACAGCAATTCCATTTTAATTGCAAGTTAAATGGAAGAACATAATAATGGATGCTAAGGTTAATCCTACAAAACACGTGTATCAAATATGTCAAAATAGACAAAACCCCTAAATCTTCAATACTGCAAAATTGTCTCATTTTATACCTTAGAATCTCTCTGGTTTTCAAATCCAAAAGGAATTAAAATAATAGAGGAAGGAAGGAAGAATGAGAATGACAATAAATTAATGATAACAAGACAGTGTCATTCCAGAAGTGTGAAAAAGAGGACTGCTTTCATCCTTTATTTCTTAAACCATGCTACAAAGAGAACTTCACATTTGAATCAGGAGAGAAGTTGGGATTTTTGTTGTTCTTTTTTCAGGGTGGCGGGGAAACATGGGTGAGAAGGTTGTTTCCTCCCAGACATGCTACTGACAATTTTGTAACAGACTGCTATGTAAAATTTGCTGACTGCATA
>VYZV01001984.1:29222-46131 GCA_013401275.1 Pandion haliaetus | reverse complement strand
GAACTTACACATGTGGTTGTTAAATTCCTAAGCTGAACCCTCCAATGAATATTGTAAACATATCTTCAACACAGCAGGAACAATTCTACATGAGCATTATGCTTCTTTTCCAGAAGGAATGTTGATACTAATTCTTATGAAAAAGGAATGAGCACAGGGAGTCTGTTGACTACAGTGTAGCTGATATGGGAAAATGAATGAGGTCCTATTGCTACAGGAAGGAGAAGTCAGACAGACAGTAATGATGTGATAGTAAGCACCAATCACAAGATATCTGGGAAGACAAAGAACAAAGTTTAAACCACAGATGTGGCAGTTCAGCTTCCTTTCTTATACATTACATATCAGGCGTCATGATCAAATACCAGAGAAATGAAAAGCTGTACAAGGATGTGTGCAGGTGACATCTATATACTTCTATACACAATATATATGTATATTCAAAGGGTGAACTGAATTTCTGTTACACAGGAGAAAAAAATTGATTTTGTGGACTCAAACAAAATATCTGTAGCGCATTGCCTCTTTAGTCTTTTTTCCTCATTTCTAAAATAAGAATAATAATCTCACCCTGCTGCCCATTATCTACACAGTAAGATTCCTATTCAGAGATTTTAAGGCCAGAGGCTCAAATAGTTCATCATATCTGATATGCTTGGATGCATAAAATGTGATTCATTATTCCTGTATTTAGCCTAATAATTGGCATTTGAATAAACAGTAGCATCTTTTGTAAAGGGTCTGAACTTTTTTGGAATACTATAGGACATGGAGTAGATATTCCCTGATAGCTTTTGATTAAAAATATATGTCTCACTTCCACCTTGAATCGATCTAGCTTCAGCCACTGTTTCTTGAGATGTGTTTCCTTCCTAGTCTGGATCTCACAGGGGTAGCGCAGTGGGCCTTGAACTCAACACCACTAGATATACATCTAATAAGAGTAAGAATAGTTCTTCATTTTACTCAGCTGCGGTAATAATATTTGATGTGGGGGAAGGGTTTGATCTAAAGGCATTTGAGTTACCAGCAGTTCTCAGCCTGCCTTAAATGTATTAGCATTCCCACTTTCAGATGGTAAAGGGGGAAATAATGATAAGTGTCACATTACAGGGCAAATTGAACCTATTCATTATAAGCATATGGGAGATATTTTCCCAGCAGTGCAAGCACCAGAACACAATGAAAGTCCAAGAGCAACAATTCACTGCAATAAACCAATGGCCAAAGAAATTAATTCAGATAAAGGATAAGCAAGCCCAACAGTATTAATTTCTTTTCATCCTTTTAGACGTAAAAATGACATTTAAAGGCAGAGTCATTACACTGTGCTTTTCACCTGATAAAGAAACAATTCTCTGCTAATGTTTTTTAACTCTTCCTTTGCTATAATTTAACCAGGTTATATTCATTCTGCTTCCTGATGGTTTGTTGATAATCAAATGATAGGGTAGACTTACAGCTCTAGCCTTGTGTATTGGAATATGGGTATGTCGGCAAAGGTGGATTAATATCCGTGTTTGGCACAATACCTCTATGCCATGCGAAGACACATGCTTTAAAAGCAAAAATAACCCAAACCTAAAATGCTGCAGCTTTTAAAGCATGCTCTTCTGTCAATTCTGCTAGGCTACTTTATGAAAGAAAGAACAGGACTGGAATATGGCATTATTTACATGAGTAGATATCCCTGTAAAAGTAGGAAAACCTGAAATTCATTGACCTCCAGCTTGATATCTCTGCTCTTATATTGCTGGATGGTAGCTGCNGGTTGTCACAAAGGAAAAATATCATTGATTATCACCATGGTTATACATGGTTGAATTAGGAAGGCTTATCTCCTGCTTCTGTCAATTTATACCACAAATTACAGTACAATAGCATTGTACCTGAAAGTTACTATATACTGCAGCACACCACATTATCCTGCTTTATGTATTTCTGTCTTGGGTAACAAATACATCCCTGATGAAGACAGAGTCATGTCACATGACTGCAGAAGACAAAGTCCACAGAGCTGAGCTTTACCAAGAATTCCAAGAAATATCTGAGAATTAGAGAATAGTGTGTTATTTTAGCTACAGGATGATTTTAATTGACACTTGGTTTTGGAAGCAGGTTATTTATATTGTATATATTGTCTGTCACAATCAAAAGGAATACTATTTTACATTTTCTATTTCCACTTTCAGATGTTTCTTGTATTTCTATGTATTTTATTTTCTTTTGCTATAGAAATCTTTTCACAAAAGCTAAAAAATCTCAGCATAAGGATGCTTATAGACAACTGAATTTGGAGTAATTGCTGTTTTTCCAAAAAGCTTGGAATTGTTTTTGTGTATTATTTCAAGCTTTAGTATTTAAAAAAAAAATCCTCGCAAGACCAATTAATAAGCTTTATTTATTGATCACAGTGTTTGAAAATGTAGAAAATCAAAGCTAGGGGTTTAGAAAACAAGAGATCTCAACAGCTCAGCAGCTTGCACAACATGCTTGCCAACATGTCTAAAATACCAAGGAACTACTTTTTTATCAAAATAAAAAAAAATCAACAGCCTTTTGGAAAAGGAAAGAAATGTCTAAAAAGTAAAAAAAGAATTTGAAATCAAACACTTAAAGGCCTGCTCAATTTAATATATGACGCTTAATAATCCAGGTATTTTCTTATTGACTAGTAAAATTCAACTGTTTTAATAGCATTTCATTTAAGTGTTTACTGCCATGTAACCCTAATGATAAACCTTGTTCTTTTTGCTTGTCATTCTTGCAGGTGCAGTGATAAAGCATTATCTAAGAGTGTGGCTACTCTACTTTTGTCACCATTTGTGGTGGCAGACTTGTATTTCAGAGAGGTACAAGAGGTACAAGAGTGCAAATGGTTTAGATTGTCATTCATTCACACTACACTTTTCAGTAAAGAGTTTCCATCTATTTCATAAATTATGGGTCTATTCCCCATAAGGTCAAAACTGTCCCGTCTGAATTTATCAAAAACCTCCTCTCATTCTTGAGATTAAATTGCCAAGGATTTATTTTGTGAGCTGCTGGAGTGGACTGCTCTAACAGTTTCTGTATACTGTATGTCAGTTGTCTGTATTTAATGAAGCCAGGGTGATCTCTGTTTATAAAAATGAAGTTATGTTTTATGAAACCCATTATTTAGAACTGTAGTTAGGATTTGTAGATCTGTGTTTAACAGTGAAGCAGATCTGGAGGATTAACATACCATTAAGACTTTTCCAGGTGTAGGCAATAATGTGATAATAACATCTCACAGAAATAAGAGTCTCTTCCCCATTTGACAGTCCATTAAATGTATCAGTTTCATTATTAGTATTATTAAAATTGCGATTTTGATCACAGTCTTTATTCACTGTACTAGGAGCTGTACAGATATATATTGAAAAATCCTATGCTACAGTTAGATTAGAAATTAAGCTAATATCTATTAGGTAATCAGTATCAGTAAGTTAATATCTATCAGTTTAGTAGTTAAACAGTAAATTGCACACATCATAAACCTGAGACATTCACAGACAAAGCTGTGCTAAGTCTTCATAGGATTATTACCCTGAGCTGAAACACTTCCATCATTTCTGAAGTTGCCTCTTCTCTGCTTCCCCCCCCCACACTCCCTTTTCTTTCCTTAATACATAACCCAATCATGTTAAACTGCTTAATTTTCAACAATTAAATCAGGGTAAGCGTTTTAAAGGGGAGTGTGAAAAACTATCAAGTGCAAGGCTCCCGAAGGACAAAGAGGCTGGACCTCAATATGGGAGAAGCAAAATTGTTCTTTAACTCCCTCTTCCATGTCATAATTCATTGCTCTGAAAACTCAGGTTTGGAATAAAAGAAGATAAGGATCTGACATTGCTCAAAGTGTCGGTGATAATGTGGTAGATTAAGTTACAAAGCAACACAGTCAAGTAGTCATGGCCAAACCATGATGTTGCTGAGCTGAATGGAACTTGCCAGTGACATATGTACATGCAAAATAATGTGATTGTTGGGGTTTTTTAATGCTTAGAATCTTTGGGGGATTAGTAAATCATCTTTACAGCATCTAATGGTAAATTTCTGCTGTCATATAAACTGAATCAAGGACCAAAATTGAAATAGGTGTATACCATTAATATGGTTGGAAATCTATTTTTTTTTAGCTGTATCAAAATAAGATTGATTGGGCCTTTGGACTCCACACCCAGAGAAATTCAGGAAGTCAGTTCTGTCGTTAAAAGATTCACTTGAGAATTACTAAATTAGGAACTGTGATGACACTAAATGTATAGTGGTAGGACATAAGTTGTGTAGGACATAAGACTGGAGTGAATATTTGGAAATTATAAAATCCAGTCTCTATTGCTGCATGTAACCCTTATAATATTTTACACTGGTCACAAATTCAGAAAATCTGACTCTCTGTCTCTATATTCTACCCTAAGAAAGTAGAGTTAGTCTTGAACTCTTCAGTTACAGATGCTCCAACAGGGCAAAATATCCAGAGAAAGGAGAAATACTTATCCAATAACCTCTTTCTCCATAAATCCTGGTAGCAGTGACATGGAGGAAAAGACATATTAGAAATGATGAGGAAGAGTATTCATAAAATAATTGTTCTCATAGTAATCTGATTGTAGAAAGGGCATTTTCATCCAATATACATTAGACTCCAAGGGTTGCCTAAAGTAGAATTGAAGTAAGGCTCGGAGATCTAATTAGTGACTTTGCAATTGTCTCTCCATAAACACTGACTCACATGCATAACAGTGTTCTTATTTTCCCCACTGACAATGTTCCAGTTATGATAATATAAATGTTTATGGCTCTCTTGGACTGTTTAAACTGTGTTCTACCTAAGAATTAAAAAGAGATTGTGAAGACAGGTCTTTCTTACAATTTTTCTACTCTCAGGAAATGTTATACAGCTAGTGATGTCACTCTCATGGAGAAGAAAAGATTACATTTCTTCTATTGGCTTCTGAAGCGTGTGGGGAAAAGAATCACTAGAATAAAAAATAAAACAAATTTTGGGGGATTAATAAATAATGCAAGCTACTAAGAATCTACAGCTGCTCTTAAAGTGGGTAATTTTTTGCAGTAATTCCAAATGTTCTCTTTTACAAACAAGGTTGAGATAAAAACCTGAAAATCAGTAGGCATGTAGTAAAGATGATGCATTGAGCTCAGATTTGTTTCTATTCATATTATTCCCTATTCAAGGTCTTTTCAAGGTGTCATGTTTTCAAGGTGTTCAACCCCAGCTGGCAACTAAGCACCACACAGGCGCTTGCTCACTCCTCCACAGTAGGATGGGGGAGAGAATCAGAAGAGTAAAAATGAGAAAACTTATGTGTCGAGATAAAGACAGTTTAATAGGTAAAGCAAAAGTCGTGCACACAAGCAAAGCAAAACAAGGAATTCATTCACCACTTCCCACCGGCAGGCAGGTGTTCAGGCATCTCCAGGAAAGCAGGGCTCCATCATGTGTAACAGTTACTTGGGAAGACAAACACCATCACTCTAAACATTCCCCCAGTTCCTCCTTCTTCCCCCAGCTTTATATGCTAAGCATGACATCATATGGTCTGGAATATCGCTTGGGTCAGTTGAGGTCAGCTGTCCCACTGTCCCAGCTGTGTCCTCTCCCAACTCCTTGTGCCCCTGCAGCCTCCTCGCTGGTGAGGTGGGGTGAGGAGCAGAAAAGGCCTTGACTCTGTGTAAGCACTGCTCAGCAGTAATGAAAACATCTCTGTGTTATCAGCACTGTTTTCAGCAAAAATCCAAAACATAGCCTCATACTAGCTACTATGAAAAAAAATTACCTCTATCCCAGCCAAAACCAGCACATGAGGTTTAATCTCCTTTACATTACTAGACTTTCAATCATCGCTGATTCTGTTCCTTAGTTTATTTTCTCTTTTTTCTTCAGTTTATTTCTTCCCATGAGTATTTCCAAGATGTTTTGTCAATTAAAATAGAATAAGAAATGAAGAACTGCCTAACTTATTGAGATTTATATAAATGCCCTATGCCATGGGTTTAGAAATTGGACAAGCAGTTGTCCTACATTTAAAGTGCAATTGCATTTACCGTACTGTTTACCTCATTAAAGGAATCACACTATAGCTCTATAGAATTCTTGATTCTATACCATCTTCTGATTTATGTTTCTCCTGGTTTGCATTCCACTGAGTAATATTAAGTAATTGCCAGTTAAATGCAAAGGTGTCTTTCAAGAAACTATGGTACTCAGTTATGTGCTGCTTTCTAAAATGTATTACACTCTAATCAACCACAGTTCAACAGTTCAATACATGTAACATTATGACAAATATTCTACACAAACAATCACTCCAGGGTTGTTTTTTCTGGGTTTTGCTTGTTTGTTTGTTTTTAATATTTATTGCAAAGTTCTTAGTAATTTTGGAGACTTTGTAACTAGGGTATAGGTGAGAATGGAGGTGAGAAGGCAGTGGGGAGAGTCCTGAGGACTGAAAGCAAGCAAATGTCACTGCTGTATTCAAGAAGGGCAAGAAAAAGGATCTAGGGAACTACAGGCTGGTCAGCTTCACATCCCAGGAATGTGGCTGGGAGAAGCCAGCATGGATTTTTGGAGGGAAGTTCATAACCCATCAAACTGGAAGGCTTCTACAATGAGATGATATGCTCAGTGGAGAGCAGTAGATGTTGTTTAGCTTGACTTTTGTAAGGCTCTCACATCACATCCACATGGAAAAAAATAATGATGAATGGACTAGATAAGAGAACAGTGAGGTGGACTGAAAACTGGCTGAACTGTTCACTCAAAGTGTTGTGATCAGAGACACAAAGTCCAGCTGGAGGCCAGTCACTAGATTTGTCCCAAGGGTTGATTCTGTGGCCAGTACCATTTAACATCTTCATGGATCACCCTCAGCATGTTTGCAGATGATACAAAACTGTGAGGAGTGGCAGAGGTACCAGAGGATTGTGTTGATATTCACAGGGACCTTCACAGGTCGGAAAAAATGGGCAGGCAGGAACCTCATGAAGTTCAGCAAAGGGAAATGCCAAGTGCTTCCCCTGGGGAGGAATAACCCCAGGCCCCAGGACAGACTGGGACCAACCAGCTGAAAAGCAGCTTGGCAAGGAAGGACCTGAGGGTCCTGGTGAACAGGAGCCATCAACATGCTCCTGCAGCAAAAAAAGGCCAACAGGCTCCTGGGCTGCGTTAGACAGAGTGCTGCCAGCAAGTAGAGCGAGGTGATCCTTCCCCTCTGCTCAGCCCTGGTGAGACACATCTGCAGTGATGTGTCCAGTGCTGGGCTACCCAATACAAAAGAGACATGGGCATACTGGAGAAGATGATTAAGAGCTTGGAGCATTTGCCATATGAGGAGAGGCTGAGAGAGCTGGGACTATTCAGCTGGAGAAGAGAAAGCTCAGGGGGATCTTATCAACGTGCTTAAATATGAGAGGAGTAAAGAAGATGGAGCTAGACCATATGGTGCCCCGTGACAGGACAAGAGGTGATGGGCACAAACTGAAAAATAGGAAATTCCATTTAGATATAAGGAACACATTTTTTCCTGTGAGGTTGGTCATTCACTGGAATAAGTTTCCCAGTTTCCAGGCTGTGGAGTCTGAAGTCACGGAGAAATTTAAAACCTGATCGCATATGACCCTGAGCAACCTTCTGTGGGTGACTCTGCTTGAGCAGGGTGGTTGGACTAGATGATCTCCAGAGGTGCCTGCCGACATCAGCCATTCTGTGGTGTGTAACAAACTGATTAAGGCTGAGAAATTTCCATCAAATCACTTATTGTTTATTTGTTTTTGCCAAGTGTTGAAATTTTCCTCTGAAAAACATAATCATCTCTAGTGTTGACCCCAGCCCAGAAAAGGCTGTGGTTAGGACACTATTCCTTGATTTAAAAGCTACATGTTTAGCTTTCCTTCAGAATGTGGTTCATGTAAAATACCTAAGACATATTTAGATCTCAGTTGCCTGTTAAGCTTGTTCTTTAAAACCAGTGGCAAGCTCTTTATTGTAACTAACTCTCTATTTAACAAATTACCACAGAGAAAACTTCCTTTAAAAATCCTGATATGGTGTATCCAGTGGTCAGAGACTTAGTCAAAACTCCTAGATTATATCTTCAGCTTTCTCCTCAGTTATGATTTTGGGACAACTACCACCTCTGTTTTCTTCATTTAAAAAATGAATGAATACTTGCTTTATTCTCTAGGGTATTGTCAGGCTTAATAACTAAGTGTTAAAGGCTTTGTTTGAAAGTGCTATGTAAAACCAGATCTCTTTGTACAAACTATTATTTTATAAGAATACACAAATTTGTATCCTGTGGAGCATCCTTGGTAGAAATCATTAGCATGAGCTTTTGTTTTACAGTCCTAACACAGTAAAAAAAACCCCAAAACTAAAACATCCTTCCCCTCCCCCTGCCCCAAGGAAAAAACCTTTACCCAATTAGAAAAAAACTGCAGGACAGCTTCATTTCATAGGTCATAGGATTTTTGTTTATGTGCTTCAAATGTAATGGTCGCCTTTTACAAAACTGTTGCTTTTGTTTTGTATTTTCAGTTACCCAAGCATAAGCATACACAGACATGCGTCCGCTTAGAATAGGCCAATTTGTAAACTTCTGCTTTTACTTCAGATTGATAAAAAATGTTTTAATAAAAATTTCCTTTTCAATTAAAAGGCTAATTTTTCTTTGAGATGAGAAGCTTCAAAAGAGTTACCTACAGAGCCAGAACAGTTTGCCTTTAAACTGCAGCATTATGAGTACCATAGAAGGCTTTGGATTCTTGCTGGGCATTAAATCTTGTCATATATCATCATTTATTTAACACTGCTTGAGAAGAGCAGGGGTTGTAGAAAGATATATTAATTGTTCCTCCTTTCTTTTAGGTTCTGTATTTCAATCAGAACTAAGTTTGACAATGGAAAAAAAAAAAAGTACCAATAAAAGCTCTCTTATAAATAAGCACAGTGTAATAAACAGTAAGTTTTTTGAGAAAGTTATGAACACTACCAACTCAGAAGTGCAGCATTAACTGCTGGTGTTAACAGGTAGTGGTATGGATTTGTATGCTGTAAGAAAGTTAAAATAAAAGTTTAACCCTGACTGGCACACTCATCCCTCATTCCATAAATATAAATGTATTTTATAGTATAAATATAATAGAAAAACAATTCATATAAAGGTAATATAAAATTGGTTTATTGTTACCACAATGGTCATGCCAGGAAAAACTCTTAATCTGAATGCAACTGATTATACATATGAGGTTAGTATCAACAACTATATATTGGAGAAGACTGTATCACTTTACCTGAACCATTATACTCATAAACTTCTAAGACAGATTTCTGTAAGCTATAGTATTTTCAATGTAACTCCAAAGGCTGGTCAGGGACTATGCAGTTCTGCAAAAAGAGTGTCAGATGTTAAAGTTTTGGGTAGAT
This sequence comes from Pandion haliaetus, assembly GCA_013401275.1. NCBI lineage: Eukaryota > Metazoa > Chordata > Aves > Accipitriformes > Pandionidae > Pandion > Pandion haliaetus. The sequence continues at coordinate 36,659 of VYZV01001984.1, read as the reverse complement.
AGTTCAGTAGGACTCTCTGCTTAACTCCTCATTAAGAGATATCCCAAAACCACAGACTACTGATGATTGTTTAACACAGTACAGCTACTAAAAGTTGGGGTTTTTTTAATTATGTTAATTGCTTTTCCCTTTCTTGGTGATCTTTTGCTTTCAAATTCTAAGCCTTATCTCCTTTTCTTATATGACAACTCATCTCCAATATATTTTAAACAAACCTTTAATCTTGCTCTCTTTCCTATATTTAATCTTCCCATGTGTTTGTGTATTTAAAATAAATAATAACGGTGGGGTTTTGCTTTTCCCCACATACAGAACCTAATTTTGCTAGCATGTTCTCTTGTTATGACCCATCATACCTGGATATTTTGTTTGCTTCCCCAGCAGTTTCCCCTGGATTATTGGCCTGGATTCCACAAGTCCTTTTCTTGTATTCTTTTCATGGCTGATGGACATGTGAAAATCATGCTGCAGCCCATTCAATCCATTTGTACTATGGAAGTCTCTCCTTGATGTTTCATAACTGTGCAGGTAGTAATTTAATAATATCTGGCAGATTTAGGGGTGATAAAAAAAAGGTATTTGTAGTACATCAGTTCAGCTCAAAGGTAATTAATGATTTTTCAATAAATATAATTAATCTAGTGATGAACTTCCAGCTCACTTTTGATTACATTCCACACTTGCACACTCACACTGTTGCAAATTTGGAAATCTCTGATGGTGTTATTGCAGCAAAACTGTTGATTGAGAAAAAAAAAAACAGTGCGGTACTTGAAACTGAGGTCTATGTAGTAGAAAAGGCATCCAACACCTTCAGTTTTTCTCCAACTAGATATCATTTTGCATGTGATGCTGTTTGTAGGCTAACACACTTTCTTAATCAAGAACAAACAGTAGAAGTTACAATGATAAATGTCTTTCAGTACTCTGCAGTACTGCAGATGTCAGACAGAAATTGCCATTTAGTTCAGGTGGGGGTAGTTTTCTCAGTGTATTTGGTAAGTAGAACCTCCAGATCAGAGAAGACAAGCGATAGATCAGTGGGCTAGGTGGCTAGTCTTCATCCACTTTTGTAGTTACCATCACATTCCTGGTTTCCTGCTCTCAATCAATACTTGGTTTCATTTTTTCCAAGACATACTTGTTGGACTCTTACTTTGCTATTTGTTGCCATTTGGCAGTTTTTTGCATTCAGTAAAACTTGTCTTTTTAATAATTTAAGCATAAATTAATTATATGCTGTTTTTCTCTAATTCCTCTACTGTATTTAGTTTGTCTTCTACCAAAAAAAAAAAAAATATTGACAGATCTCTAAAATTTTTAACTTGAGAAGATAAATTATATAAATATATAACTAAGGGACTATCTATGATTTATTTTTGTATTTTTACTGGTAAAACCAAGCCTAATTTTCCTACAGTCTTTAGACACTAAGTAAAAGCTAGAAAGGTGTCACATGAAACATTAGCACCGACTTGCAAACCATACATTAATAACACTATCATTATACCCTGAAGAGGGTGTTGGATTGAGTAAACTAAAGCAATACTGAAATTCATAAGTTTAAGGAAGCATTGATATAACAGTATAAATAAGAGCATACTGACAAGCCGTAGAAAATTAAAATATAGAGCCTTTGGCCTCAACAAGCATTTCAGTTCTTGAGAGGTACTACTAATCTCTGTTAGTAATGAAGTAGAACAGAGCCTTCTATTCATAGGTACAGAACAGCTGTCCCTTTTTTAAGGATGGGGAAAGAATGACACAGAGAAGAAAAAGGACAACAGTTTTTCATCTAGGAGGTTGAGTAGTTTAAGAGAGCTCAGAATTTGTAGTGCTCAGCTCAGACTGCAAACTACTACAAACACATTACACTGGCCATTTTCAGGCACTTGAGTATTTTGAACATTAAGCAGCTGGGCAAGAGCTGTCTTCTTTCACTATCATGTTGAATACATCATCAACCCAGAAGCAGACACATTTCAGCAAAGTTAATTATCTTTCAGTGACTAAAGTAGCATGACCATTGCTTGTTTATCGAGTTACGTATGAGGCACCCAAACTGGGTCCAACCTGAAAAAACATGCAGTTTTGAATTCTTTTGATTCCTGTTCATGTTTTCAGACAGTAAAACCTGTATATAAGAGGTGCTGGGTTTGGTTTTTTTTTTTTTAAGTGAAAGGGACTCAATCTCATCCATATAAATCACCTTGTAAACATTCATCTCAAACTTCTCTGCCAAAATGGAATCCAAAATTCAGAGCCAAGCAAGTTCCATGAAGCATCATTGCTCTCAAAGAATTATTAATTCACCACAGTGTGTGTAATTTAGGCAGAAGGTAAATGATTTCTCTTCTCCTATAGCACCTCTTCATTCCTGGCAGCATGTTCTTACATCTTGACCCATCATACATTTACATGTTATTTTCTTCTCATCTGCTTCACATCTGCCTCCTCTGTACACATAATTTTAATCCCAGCAGTTCCATTCTAGTGCTCCTGTGATTGTCAAAGTGCACATGTAAATCCTACTGTAAAACTCCATGTTCCAGGAGATACTGGCTGCCCTCCGTGGAAGGATGGCAATTATTCACAAACTGAAGGACTGACTTTTTCTGTGTGAAGTAGAAAGCTACAATATTTAAAGGCTGGAAGAAACAAAGCCAGTTTATTACTCTAGTCAGAATGATTTGAGAATGATGCCAGCCTAGTGATGTTCTGCTGCCTTATGTGCCCTGCATCCTCTTGGCCTTGCATTTAAATAAATGAATACAACCATTAATGGATCACCTGCTTCAGCCAGGTGAGGCTACAAGTGTATTACAAAAAAAAATAGGTGAAAAGAAAGCATAGGTGAAGCTAATGAAAAAATGCAATGCATAAGTCTTTTATCGACTGTTTTGTTGACTTTACCTGCTTCTGGCTCTGGTAAGATTCTCTAGCCTTTTCAGATACTTTTCTGTGCAAAAAAAGTGGAAGAGCTAAATCTTGGCAAAATGCAACAGCAGTACCTGGAGTGGTATCCTGAAGCTGTTCTCTTTCCACTGCTGAGGTGTTCGGTAAGTCCGGGGCATTGGAACAGGATGTTCTGTAAGAGGCAGCAATCTGGCTGGAGAAATGTGGAGAGGCGAGTAAGTTTCTGTACCATTAGGGAGCCTTATGTTCTGGAGTTCAGCCCACCAAATAACAGAAGAATTGCCTGTCAGACCTTCCAAGTCTTGCTTACCTGTGCCTACAATGACCTTATTAGTATTCAAGCCCTAGCGCTAGGATATAGAGAGGCAAATTAGCCTCCTTAGTATCATACAGAAGAAAGACCTCTTAGGAAAGGGTCTCTGATTCATTAGTCATCTCCTGCCAATGCCAGAGGCTTGGCTGGCCCATGTTGCGGTTCACTTTTGTGTCTTTATAGCAGTGCTCAGAACTGCTGAGTGGTCAAGTCCATTGGACAACTGTTTTGCTGCAGCATTGCTGTTAATAGCGCAGGAAGAGGTGTGCAGACCTTTGCAAAAGAAGGGCCTCTAGTCATTGCTGAAATGTCTAAGGACACTGCATGCAAAGATGTATATTAAACAGACTTATCTAATGAAACATCCAGAATTTCTGAAATAGAATAATTAACATGGATTCATATTATTTCCCAAATTTGAAATGATAAGCAGTGTTCCAGAACTGTGGCAGAAGCTAACATGTCCATACGAGCTTTGTTTCCTTGACCCTGGTGCCTCCAACATGAGTGGGAAGCCGGCACATGTGCGGGAAGGAGTTACGCTCCTTCCCTGGAAACTGGCCACCTCTCATTGTCACATGTTGTCGTGGTTTCAGGTCAGCTCAGTCGGTAACACAGCACCACGAAGCCGCTCACTCACCCCCCACCCCCGCACCTGGCCACGTTGGGATGAGGAGAAAATACAAAGGCAGGCTTGTGGGTCAAGACAAGGACTGGGAGGGATCACTCCCCACTTATGGTCACGGGCAAAAGACAGGCTGAACTTGGGAAAGAAACAAAATCAATTTAATTTACTATAAATCAAAACAAAAACAAAACACAAGGGTATTAGGAAGGGAAACTCAACATCAGAACAACCTCCCCCCACCCCTCCCGCCTTCCCGGCTCAGCTCCACTCCCGATGCTTTCTACCTCCTCCCCCCGGCGGCGCAGGGGAATCCCGCATTCCCAGCTCAGTTCCACTCCCAATGATTTCTACCTCCTCCCCCTGGCAGCGCAGGGGAACAGGGGATGGGGGTTGAGTCAGCTCGCCACACATCGTCGTTGCCGCTTCTTTCCTCAGGGGGAAGATTCCTCACTCGTCCCCTGCTCCACCGTGGGGTCCCTCCCACGGGAGACAGTCCTTCACCAACTTCTCCAACGTGGTTCCTTTCCGCGGGCTGCAGTTCCTCACAAACTTCCCTGGCGCGGATCCTTTCCGCGGGCTTCAGTTCTTCCCGAACTCCCCTGGCACGTGTCCTTTCTGCGGGCTGCTCTCCAGTCACACACTGCTTCAGCGCGGTTTTTACCATGGGGTTACGGCCACCTTCGGGAGCCCCCGCTCTACCGTTCACTCCCCTGGGCTGCAGGGCCATCAGCCTCCTCAGGCGCCTCCTCCTCCCCCTCCACTTCCTTGACTCCAGTGCCGGCAGCGATGTTCCTTTCAGGTTTCCCAACCCCCACACTACCGGTTCCCCTTCTTAAATATGTTTTCCCAGAGGCGTTACCACCGTCACTCCCCGCCTAGAGGCGGGTCCGACATTTTGGCGCGCACGTCCGACATTTTGGGGCGGCGAATTCTTTATCTTTATCCGACATTTTGGGGCAGCGAATTCTTCCAGCAACTTCTTAAAGGGGCCGCCTCTGCAGCCTCCCTCCCCTGCCACCAAGGAAAACCGCGCCACACAAACCCATAACACATGTATGTGCTAATCATATTGACATTGGAAAATCAACTGTCTGCCTGGCAGTGCTGGAGGACTGTCATGCTCTGCTGAGAATTGTTTGCCTGCCATTTGTGGGCATGGAGAATATGCCAGGAATAATATTTTTGTCAGGGAGAAGGGAGGGCCAGTGACTTCCTGTGGGCCAGGGGCTCCCTGGGAGAAACAGGGGCTCCCTGTAATGGCACGGCCTGGCAGCCAGGATCTGTTCCAGCGCCCCAGCCAGAGGGTACCAGGGACAGCCACAGCCCTGGGCACCAGTGACCTCCTCGGGAAAGGGGATGGGCTGAGGCTGGGCCCAGACATTGGCCTGTGGGTGGGCCTAGCTTGGTGGGGCCCATGGCTGGGCAGGGCGGGGCTGTGGGGCGCCAACATCCCACAGTGTGGCTGGGACAGGGACTGGGCTGAAGTGGGGTCCTGGGCCATGGGCAGGGTGGAGGGAGGCCCAGGGGAGGACAGTTGGTGCCCTCAGGGTGCTGACAATTTTTCTTGCAGATAGTGAGATTTCCAAGCTGGGCTAGAGCCTTTGGTGTTACCCATCGGCTGTCTACACCATCCTGCCCCTGAAGAAATAGTTTATTTATCAGTCTTTCTTGGTTTGAAGGGGCAGTAGAACCATTTTTTGGATGATAATGTGAAAAACACTGATAATTGTCACAATGCTCTGAGAAGATCTAGCATGCACATATTCCACTTGATCCTTGTTCTTTTCCAAGGTTTTACTGCAATCATTGTTTTTCCACGTTATATGGAGGAATCCTTCCTGGTTTTGTCTGATATAGCTTATAACTATATGGAGGGCCTCAGTGAGAACTGTTTTATCCTCTTACCAGCTGCAGAGTGATGGTACAGTGCTTACTTGGAAAGCTGAAGGAAGGATGGAGTTGCATCCAAAATGACTTTCATTATAAAAAAACAGGACAAAATATTTGAATACAACAGTTCAGTGAGAAAATGCTAGCTTTTTATATCCAACATATATCATTCAAAACACCTGTGTTTCAAGAACTTTCCCCAAGCCCACGACAGGGCAGTACTCAGCCTGAACTCCTGATGACTCTTTCTGGAGCAGGAGCATCTAGGGAGCCTAAAGCCATTTGGGGAAGTCGGCATTCATAAGCAGGATTTCTGGAGATAAAATAAAGACTTCATGGACAAAAACTGAATTAAAAATGAAATCCCATGTACTAGAGACTGTATTTTTGGTCAGCTCTATATGTAAATAAAATATACATGTCTGTGATTTTTAGTGCTCTATAAAGGTGAAGTATGTGATCCACCAGAGTGAGTCTTACACATTCATGGGCTTCTTTACCAATTCATACACCTGGAAAATGTTCCCCAAAGTCACGTGAATCTATGGTCAAAGAAGGCCTGGGAAGTAGGAAGTGCTTGAATACATTACCCTTTTAGTAGTTTCAACGAGTAACTGATTACGAGTGCACAGGTGGTTTATTGGATTGTGGAATACCAAGGAATTCAGTCATAGTTTATATAGTGGTAAAGTAGCTTTCCACATGCTTTTTAATATACCTGGGGTGAAGGGACTGCTAATCCATATGGAGTATATCATACCTGATTAGTTTTATGGAGTGTGTAGTGTAAGGTTTAATTTATTTGCTGAATAAAATACCAACTTACATGTAACTCTGTGTGCTTTCTACTTTGGGGACATGCAGTGCCATTTAATTGGCTTTTGTAGATAGCTTGCTGTTTTTTGATACTTTAATAAAACCTTCTGGTAGAGCTGTCTCTTCACATTTCCTTACAATTAAGTGGATGGCAATATGGTCAACAACAGGTTCTTAAGAAGCACAGAACTTTATTAAACTTACATTTATAATGCAAGGAAAAAATTAGGAACAATGAAGTCAGACTGTTCAATGCTAAAAAGAAGTAAACAAGCCTTTAAACTAAATTTTGAAGTTTAACTTGCAGAAGTGAAGTAAGTGAAAAAAAGGAAAAATCAAGCAACTTAATTAGTTGTGATATTCATGGCCATCAGCATCCCTTGTGTTTTCACTCTCTCTTAAGCATTTTCTGTCATGAATACCGGTCTCTGGCTCGTCCTCCAAAGCTTGTTTGGTCAATGCTATAAAAGTTCTGTAGCTATCACTTGTACAGGTAAAACATTGATTTTTTTTTCCCTTTCACAACTTCATGTCACTAACTCTAGGTTGATACAGGAGCATAAGTAGAAATACATCCAGTTAGTCTGGAAATGGCCCCATTAGAGCATCTCAGTGTGTTTGATTTTACTGACCACACCAGTAGAAGATAAATGCTGAATCTCTAAATCATCATCCAAGGAGACAGTTTTACCGTTACACAATATTTAAATATATTTTTACTTAAAAGCAAATCCAGTGTTTACTAAAAACACTTTTTCAGCATTGGGACTAAATTACAAAAGAGACAAGACAATGAAATACCTTATTAAGATTAAACCCAAACCCACAGCTATTTGTATTTTCTTTCTAGGTGTTTCAGTCCTAACTTAAAATG
>VYZV01001984.1:14788-29210 GCA_013401275.1 Pandion haliaetus | reverse complement strand
GTGCTTTCTTCTCCTTCTTTCTCCTTGTTCTGGTGCTGCATAAAAGACTGAGTAAAAGCTATGATCTTTGCTATACCAGAGCACTGCTCCCTTGTCTTTTACTAGGTGTTGTTTCTTTACAATGGGACATTGCATAGACCTCCAGGGGTGTACCATGGTACTTCTGAGGCTTATATCACTTCCTATCCCATTTTTCAAGTGCTTTGATTAATTTAGTTCTACTATAAATATTAATTAACACCTTCCTGGTTCCTGGTTTCTTCTCTTTATTATAGACTTCTGAAGACATAAGAACTTAAGAACAGCTGTAACAGGTCAGATTAAAGGTCCACTTAGCCCAATAGCTGCTTTTCATAACTGGCCAATAACACATAACACATGTCCTAGAGAAAAGTATGAAAAGGATAAGCAAACAGCAGTGCTCCCTTCTTCTTCCCTTTTCCCCCAAACACCAGGTAATATGCTACTCATGGACTATCTGAACTGACAATGACATCTTTATTCTTAATTGCGTTTGATGAATGTTGCTTCCAGGAAGCTCACAAAACTTTCTGTATCTTATTCTGAGATCAGTAAATGCATAGCCTTCACATTAGATGCCTCTCATTTTTTTCTCTTGGAACATATGTATAGGCTAACTACTTCAGAAACATAATACGATGTAATATCACAGCTAATTAAATTAGGAATGGGTTGGTTAGACTTATCAAAAATCCCTTCTCCCTCTCTCACTACATTTCATATTTTTAGTTTTATGAGAATACTATATACCTGTGTAGACCCACTTTTCTCATACGGTAGTAGACATCTAACTGCATTAGGAGCAGAGTCACCAATCCCCGTAAGCTTTGGCATCAGAGCACTGAAAAAATGAAAATGAAGTGAGATAAATTTGAGTTGTCCTCTAAATTTTGCTGTATTTTCTTCTGGAGCTATATGAAGCCAGAATGACTGTGTGACTCAATAAGAACACTAAACTTACTTATTTTCCAAGCCTGTATCAGAAAAAAGTTTGAATGTTTCCTCCTTGCCATCAATTTTATGAATGTAGCTCTAGTTGTTTCTTCCTAAAGTAGTTTTCTTGTTAGTTTAAAAAATCAGGAAATTAGTCTTTAATTTACCTTTAATTTACATTCCTGTGTTGCTTGATACAGGATTACAGAGTTCTGAAAAGATTTAGCCTTACCGTTCTTAAACTCCCTTCAATCATGAATGTTGAGCAGATATGTTTGAACAAGCATATGAAAATAATTTCCAGTTAGAATCTGACAAAATACTAAAATAAAGATTATTTCTCAGTTATGTAGTCTTGGTTCCAAAATCATCGTTATTTTTAGGCCATGAAGAAAAGTATTTTAGAAAAATCTATTGCTCTATGTGTTCCCTTTTGTGCTCCTGTGTGTGTTTTTGGAGTTTTAAGAACAAAATACCAGGAATAAAAATGGAAAAGCAACAAAACTTCAGTTGATTTTGAAGTATGCTTAAATCTACATGAGGGACAGTGTACAGTCTTCAGTTGAAGATGGAAGCAATCCTTCTAGCTCCAGAAAGGGAGAAGATAGAGAAGGCTTTTCTATAACCAGTTTTCCTAATGTGACTGAGAATCTCAAAATAAAAAAAATCATAGTTGTCCAAAATTAGAATCATCAGGACATGTTACCATCCTTTCTGCTTCCAGCATCAAGGCTGAGGAGAGGAGGAGCCAATAAACATACCACACTTCCATTTCTACACTTCTTTTCAGCTCTTATCCCATAACACACTAGCTGCAGCCTTTTAGGAAAATGGTTTCTTTCCAGATTTTTTTTTCTGTTGAAAATATTATAATGACATCAATAAAATGACATAAAATACATGTACATTACATGAAAAATTACAGCTCCAGAATAATTTTTTTTTTTTTAGTGCTATAGCAAAAATGTTTACATATTTAAGTAAAGTTTTGCTTTAGGTATATTTCAGTAGGAAAAATACTTTTGTTCTTTATACTTTAATTTTCATACTTCCCTTTTAAATCAGAAGAAATTGAGATTTTTTTTTCCCTCCTTGTGATACAAACCTAATTTTTCATTTAGAAGTGCAATAACTTAGTAAAATATAAAGTTTTTTAATTTCTTGAAATGCCTTGTGAGATGGATTTTCTTTTTCTCTTCAGCAGCCATGTTGTGACAGCAGATACTGTAAATCAAAGGAATACAGAAGCTATTAAATAAACTTCAGTATTTCTCACTTTGCAAGTCCTGGTTTCATCTTCCACACACAGCTCCAGAACCTGCAAAGACTTTGTACTAAACATTCTGCAACTTTGAAAAAAACCACTACTTGGATGTCTCCCCAAAAGCACTATATGATCTGAGTTCTCTCTGCTCTCCTCCATCGTCTTTGCTGTGGACCACCCTTCTTAGACTGAAACTAAGCTGGAACATGGTAAGGAAATTACAGCCTATATTATCTGTTTTTTTTTTTATTTCTACATAGAATATCTAATTCAAAATAATACAAGAGTGATGAGAGAAGGACGACTAAAATAAAATAATCCACATTTCACACTTTTTTTGATACAATCTTATTGTTAAGAATAATACAGCCATGTAGAATGAACCAAAAGTGACCGAAGAGTTGTACTCAACGTAAAAGGCAATTGAGTTTTGGAATGCATTAAAGCTGAAACAATCTTGTTCCTCAAGACAAGTCAAACAAATATGAGGAAAATAGACTTGTAAAAAGGAGATAAAGAACAATGGATGCGGGCTAAAGTTCTTATGTAAAACAATAAAGAAAAGGTGCAATGTATTCTTAATAATGGTTGGATCAGGAATGAGATTTAATTATGCAGAAAACATTTAATGTAGTTTAGAAAGATTTTCTACTGTACAATGTAGACTAAGAAGGGAAACTGTCTCTCACAACAAAGCAAAATTTCATTATATAATTTAACCAAGTCCTTGTAATAATTTTTAATTTTACCTTAAATTTAAGGCCACACTTTCATAAGTTCCCATCCAGAACTGAAGATCAGGACTTGAAACAGAAAGTTTAGTGAGACAAATCGCAGACAGTCTGGTTTCAAAAGCCATCTTCTGACATGCTTATCCAAGCACTCTACCTATCTTAAACAGAAAGTAGTAAGAGCTGTCATTGTTTGGAAGGCAACAATGATGAACCTACTCATGATATTTTTTGGAAATATGAAAAATGTGCATTGATTATTTTTGCAAAAGCCAAAGTGTACAGTGTGTAGAACTAACAAGGAAAATTAGTTCAATTGCTTTTATTATAGCTATACTAAATTCTCTATTGAATTCAATCTAAAAAACTTGTATTCATAGGAATATTCACAGCAACCTGAAGTGTGTTTTGCTGGATCACAAAAATAGTCAGATCGAGGACATCAGGAGTTTTTGAAGATAGGTCCCAAAGTTCAGCAAATTTGTTTGTTTAAGGTTCAGAGAAATTCAAAACTTCTCAATGCATATTGTCAAAAATAATACCCCAGATTACCTCATTTCTGATTATCCCAAATTTTTCAGATTGAAAACAAATCCACTGGAAAAATATTTATAAGTAGGAAAATGGATCGCAAACATTTAATTTCCCAGATGACTGCTCTAACCACTAGAATTGGAATAATCTTTAGTTGGATTACCTCAGATGGGCTTTTGCTCTTCTTCTCCTTTATGAGAATGGTCTCCTTCCCACCATAAAGACATTTAGAATATTTTTCTAAATTGCATTTCCCCCTTTATGATTTTATGCAGTTATATTCCTTTCAACAATATTTAAACATTTCATCAATATTTCAATATTTAAGCATATTTTGGGTCATAAGGTTGATCAGTGTCTACAGCAATGGAAAAGGATCACCTTTATCAGCATATCCTTACTGTAACAGTCAAGACTCATTAAAAATGCTGTTTAACGTTCCTTCTGGAAAGGGACTAAATATGTGTCTCTTAATCCTGATAAAGTGCCTGAATAAAAAGAATTTATTCTATTTCCTAGCACATCTCACACTTTTTTATTCTATTTCAAAGAATATTTATTTGACTTAAAATTATTTTTGTATTGTGTTATTTGTGGAGAGTTCAGCTTCCACAGAAAAACAAATAAACAAAAAAAATTACTCCTAGAGTCCTATTTAGGGTATTTCTGCTGTGTGTGTGTATATGTGTGTGTGTGTGCATGTACACAAATATGAAAACAGATAAACAAACACACTTATTTTTGTAAATACCAGGAACTCTAAGATAATTGAATTGTAAGACATTGGATTACTAGGTTGGAGGTAGCTAGAATATTTCAGCCAGCCAGGTAGGCTATCAAAAAGAAGTACAGAAAAAGAAAGCAAAATAACTTCTAGTTCAGTTATGCATAAAGATATAGGAGTTTGATTTTGAAATTCTTCGTATCTTTTATAGAGACAAATGTGTGTTCTCTTGTACCCAAACACATCATTAACAAGAAAAAACACACTATGAGGAAAGACTGTAAATAAAAAGGAGCTGTACATTCTAAGACATAGAAGCAGAAAAAAGTGTGAAACATTTTATTAGGCTTGAAAATATTTTAATTAATGAAGATATTTTTTAAAGATATAATATTTCTTCACAGTACTTCTCTGATAGCTTATTGTCAGTCAGTTTCTCATCTTTGAATAAAACTCCATGTTCTCTTTCCTGATAACATGCACTGAAGCAGGCAATGTGATAATATCCCCTGCTTGTGGTATCTTCCTGAATTAAGAGAGAGAAAAGATTTCCCCTTCTGAGTCTGGTCTCCATGGTTAGAAAATCAAACACATAACTTTTCTTAAAACTGGAACCATTCACAATCCTAAATTCAAAATGTTAACTATTTGTTTAAGACGTCAAAGCTATGAAATACGGGATTTCGATACATCCTGAGCACTCAGCTGGAATTTCAGGTTTGTACACAGACTTTGTGCATGTGGTTGTATGACCAGTGTGAACCATCTTCCTTACTGAGCTAAAAAATGTTTTGATCTGTAGTGTCCTGCCTTCATGAGGTGGCAATAAAGTTATGTCAGGTAAAAAGAAAAATTAAATAAAATCAAGCACATTGGAAAGATTCATTTGATCCTGTCCATATCTCCCTTTCTAGTTTGGTCAGTGGTGAGAAATAAGCACTTCTACCTCATGATTCATCTCATCCTAAATTAGACAGCTAAAGTAGGTCAGATGACTCATACTCTGAAAAATACTGCTATTTTTCCATTGATTGTAAAGGGAGCCCGGAGGGAAAACCACAGATAAGGATGATTCTGTGGTAGGTTTCTAATGTTACATGAGATGAATCCAACCCATGATATATCCCCTAACAAGCAGCACTGACAGCAAGCATGACTGCAAAAACCTTGTCACATTTTCAAAGGAAGGGACATGGAGAACTGAATTTGAAGGAAAATTACTGATCAGTTAATGATTGTAATGAAGATGTAAAGTACCAGTGTTTGTCATGGATCAGTTTCAGCATAAGTCAAGGATAAAGTTATATCTCATTAATTGAATTATTTGGAAATAAAAAGCAGGACAAGCCAAAATGCTATCTGAGTATTCAGCAGTTCAAATCTGTATGTTTGGTTTTGATTCACAGTCCTTCTCTAGCTACTGGGCATCATAACATCCCTTGTGAGCTACAGTGCAGGGCCAATCGGCACAAACTATCAGTTTGTATGAATAAACACAAGCGCTGTTGCTCTCAACTTTAGCACTTTGATTTTTGTAGTCAAAAAAAGAAGAAAATTAATGTCACTTCAGTAGATTTTAAATAGAACATTATGGAACTTCAGTAAATCACTTCTATTGAAATTGCACACAGAACAATATAACAGATGCAAAGTGACTGATACTTGCAAAAGTAAAGCTATTGCTAAGCATTATTTGAAATAATTTCACTCAGCCAATCTAGAGGAACTAGTACATTAAACTCCAATAAACTACTGTAGTGGAGCATTACTAATTTGCTGCTTCTGTGCAAATGAGTTGAACAAGTAGCTATACTTGAATAAGAATCAACAACATCTGCAGCATTAGATGGAGATATTAGACCTGAAGTAGTTGGGAGAAATTAGTAATAATAAAGAGCTAGGAAGAATATCAATAAATTTGTTGGATCCTTGTAGAAGGAACAGTGACCTCAGCTGTGACCTGTTGCTCAGTTAGTTTGCTAATGGGGAGCTTAGCAACAGAATGAACCAAAATCAGAGCTCCAAAGATGATTTTATTTTCTAGCTGAGGTTGTCCTTTGCACTGATAATTACCACTTCTCTTTTTGTCTTCCATCTTATTTACTTATGAGTAGTTCTTCTATTACAGGAACAGCCTCCAGAGTATACAGGCTTACACCAGAATTAAGTGAAAAGATAACAGTCATTGTGCATTTTTCCTAACAAAAGAATCAAGCAAGTTATAGCAAAATACTGGTACATAAATGAGTCTTCTGAGCAAAGCACTGGTCTGTAAGGCAAGCTGGTTTGCAATAACATACAGGAAAATGTCCTACTGTATCAAAGACATTGGAAACTATGAGTTTTTTAAGTGAAAAGGAAATACCCATGCAACATAGTGTTTTCAATCCCCTGAATGTTAGACAACTACAAATAATGGTGTGCAGAATCACAGAATGGCTGAGGTTGGCAGGCATCTCTGGAGATTGTCTAGTCCAACCACCCTGCTCAAGCAGGGTCACCTACAGCAGGTTGCTCGCAGCCATGTCCAATCAGCTTTTCATTGTCTCCAAGGACGGAGACACCACAGCCTCTCTGGGAAACCTGCTCTAGTATTCAATCACTTTCACAGGAAAAAAAGGTTTTCCTTATGTATAAATGCAATTTCCTGCATTTCATTTTGTGCCCATTGCCTCTGGTCCTGTCACTGTGCACCACTGAGATGTGTCTGATTCTGTCTTTTTATTCCCCACTGCCATCAAGGATTTACACACAATGCAAAGATCCCCCTGAGTTTTCTCTTCTCCAGGCTGAACAGTCCCAGCTCTCTCAGCCTCTCCTTGTGTGACGGATGTTCCAAGCCCTTAGTCATCTTCGTGGCGCTGTGCTGGACTTGCTTCAGTAAGTCCATTTCTCCCTTGTACTCGTCAGCCCAGCACTAGACACAGCACTCCAGATGTTTCTCACCAGGGCTGAGTAAAGCACAGGGGCAGGGGAAGTTCACCTCCCTTAACCTGTTGGCAACACTCTACTTAATGCAGCCCTAGAGGCTGCGAGTCTTTTTTACTGCAAGTGCAGATTGCTGGCTCATGGTCAGTTTGCTGGCAGCCAGGACCCCTAGGTCCTTCCTTGCCAAGCTGTTTTTCAGCTGATTGATCCCAGCCTGTCCTGGTGCATGGAATCACTCTCCCTCAGGTGTATTTCCCTTTGTTGAATTTCGTGAAACTCCCATCTGCCCGTTTCTCTAATGCATGGAGGTTCCTACGAATGTCAGCACACTGCCTTGGTACATCAGCCTCTCCTTACAGTTTTGTATCATCTGCAAACATGCTGAGGGTGCACTCTGTCCCATCATCCAAGTCATCAATGAAGATGTTAAACAGTACTGGCCACAATATCGACCCTTGGGACAAACCACTAGTGACTGGCCTCCAGCTGGACTTTATGTCTCTGATGACAACCCTCTGAGTCAACAGTTCAGCCAGTTTTCAATGCTTAGCTGCCCTACCTACTGTCAATCCTTTACTGTCCCATCAATTACTGTCCATTTATCTGGTCTGTACTTCATCATTTTGTTTATGAAGTTGTTATGGAAGACTAACTAAAGGCATTGCTCTCCACTGAGATGGTCATTTCATCATAGAAGGATGTCAGGATTGTTGAATATAATTTCTGCTTTATAAATGCATGCCAACTATTTCTAATCACCTTCTTGTCCTGAGGATGTTTGGAAATGATCTCTAAAATTATTTGCTCTATCACCTTCCCAGTTTAACATTATATAGAGCTTTATATATATAATTTTTTTTAAATGGCTGTATTGGAAATATGATAAATCTTCCTATATGAAAATCTCAATTTTTGTATTGTACCCATATCAAATATTTGGGTTGTGCACAAATCTTTTCAAGATAGAAACTTAAAGTTAGAACAATACCTGGATCAACCAAAAAAAGAACGTGCATTCAACCAAATTGTTTACGAACAAATCAAAACAAAACCACAATGGACTTGAAGGCAAATAATAATTAAGCAGCATCCCAATGAAAACAAAATAGAAGAAACAGGTAGGCTTTTCACAAAATCATGAGCATCATACTGTTCCAGGCTCCACAGTAACAAGGCAGAAGGGAGCCAATTCAGGTCAAATACCATCCAGTATACACTATTTTTTTCTTAGCACATAAACTAAAAAGTAAAAGAGCAAAACTTATCTGACCTATGCATAGATACCCTACATATATTTCTGATAGCAGCAGCTGAAATCAGGTGGGGAAAACATCACTATAAATGCTTAAATATATCCGGAAACAGGCCAGAAACTAGGAAACTGTTTTTGCTGTCCAGGTAAATAAGCTCCCTGCTTTTACAGTGCAGAGTATCTGTACATTGAAAACAATCCCCATGTATTTGGTTTACGTGGCAAGGTTTTGGTAGCCAGGGGGCTGCAGGGGTGGCTTCTGTGAGACCAGGGACTGACCTGTGCCAGACACAGCTGCTTTCAGATGGCTTCAAAACAGACCCTCTGCTGTCCAACTCTGAGCCCACCAGTGATGCTGGTGGCCCCTCTGTGATAATATATTTAAGAAAGGGTAAAAAATGCTGTGCAGCAGCTGAGAAAGGAGTAAGAAAGAACATGAGAAACATTGCAGATCCCAAGGTGAGTGAAGAAAGAAGGGAGAAGGTGCTCTAGATGCCAGAGCAGAGATTCCCCTGCAGCCTGTGGGGAAGACCATGGTGATGATGTTGTCCTCCTGCAGCCCATGGAGGACCATGTCAGAGCAGATATCCACGCTGCAGCCCATGGAAGACCCCACAACAGAGCAGATGGATGTGCCCTCTGTATTCTCAGTAGCCTTAACTAAATGAGCAAATAGAAGCGGAACGCAATAATAGTGCAGAACCACAGAATCACAGTATCACTGAATGTCTGAGGTTGGAAAGGACCTGTGGAGGTCCAACACCTGTGCTCAAGCAGAGTTACTTACAGCAGGTTTCCCAGGACTGTGTCCAGACAGTTTTGAACACCTTCAAGTATGGAGACTCCACAACCTCTCTGGGAAACCTGTTCCAGTGCTCAGTCACCCTCACAGTAAAGAAAAAAAAAGAAGTTTCCTGATGAAGGAAGAAAAAGACAGCAAAGGGTGAAAATTCTGATGATTGTGAGTCATGCACCAGAAAAAAAGCATGTCTTGAACCAGAAATACTCAGAGAACTTGAACTGGTCTGATATACAAATCACACTTATTTCCAATGTATTCAACATGGGAAAAAGCCATCTGAGCCAATATGGAAACTGCCTTGCAAATGTTCAAGTGTGGAATCAAAATACAGAGGCATAACATTCTGCTTAGGCTGTACCACAAGTACAGAACATTGTTAATTATCTTATCTTGAGGGACAGGATCTGACCTCTTTATGTCCCTTGTAATTTAGACGTGCATAATTTAAAATGGGAATCATTATTCTTTGCAGTTGAAAATAGATAATTGTGCCTTCAAAGAAATATGTTCTCAGGGAATCTTCTCAGGTCTACATACACAGGGTCAAGAGATGTGTATTTTCTTCAGCTATAAAATAGACCAAAGACACACATTTAATTCAGATGTCCTTGTGATTTTTAACTTGTAGAGTGCCCTCAGCCTGGGGAATCAAAGCACTTAGATTGTACAAGTTGTATCCATGTTTAAAGTGAAACAATAATTCCAGTATTCCATAGAAAAAGAATACTACAGCTCTTTATTTACTTTTACAGTTAACATCCCATTATTTGTTTACTTAACAATTATAGAACCTTTTTTCCTAGAAGCTATTAACTAAATTTTGAATACATCCTGTATTGGGTCTGGCTGAGATGGGGGTAATTTTCCCCATAGCAGCCCTCATAGTGCTGTGCTTTGTATTGGTAGCTAGAAAGGTGTTGATACCACACCAGTGTTTTGGCTACTGCTGAGAAGTGCTTGCACAGCATCAAGGCTGTCTCTCCAACATTCCCACCTCACCAGTAGGCTGGGAGGTGGGCAAGATCTTGGAAGAGGACATAGCCAGGACAGCTGATGCAAAATAACCAAAGAGATATTCCATACCATATGACATCTGCTCAGCAATAAAACATAAGAGAAAGAGAGGGGGCAGTTGTAAGTATGTGTGTCTTCTGGAGCAGCTGCTACATCTGCTGAAGCTCTGCTTCCCGGGAAGTGGCCAGACATCACCTGCTGATGGGAAGTAGAGAATAAATCTTTTATTTTCCTTTGCTTTCACGCAAGGACTTTGCTTTTGATTTATTGTACTGTCTTTATCTTGACCCATGAGGTTTTTTGCCATCTTATTTTCTCCCCCCTGTCCTGCTGAGGAGGGGAGTGGTAGAGTGGCTTGGTGGGCACCTGGCATCTAGCTAAGGTCAACCCACCACAGTCCTTTTTGGCACCCAAGAAAGGCCATGCGGAATTTGAGATAAGGATAGTAACTGGGAGACACAACGGGCAAACCAGAGACCGAACACAGGCAGAGAGTGAAGAATGGAATGACTGTGGGGAATTTCAGTTGTTGTTGTGGGGAGTGAGAGCGCGGCTGCGTGGTGCTTTGTTACCAGCTGAGCTGAAACTGAAACCACGACAGGAATTAAATTCTGTTTTAAAATTTCTTTATCTTTTGCTTATCTTAACTGAATTATTTGCATGCTGGCCCTGTGCTGTTTTGAGTTTGGATGGCACCTGCTACAGGAGATTGGTCTAATAGCCTCTCTAGACAATCTCTAGGAATTATTTGTGCAGGAATACATACAGCTGATTAAGTAGGCAAAATACGGACATTAAGATTTTGTCCTCTCCTACATTGCAGAAGTACATTTCTGTTTGTTCTGTTCTTAAAGCCTTTGAGGTAGAGCTCCTAAGTGCTCATAAAGATCGGGGATGGGGGTATGTGGGGGAAACCAAAAACACAACACAAACAAACACACAAACAAACAAAAAAACCCCAACAACAAACATATGTGTCTTTGAGTTCTTAAACATGCTCCATTTTTTTATCTGTAATGGGAGCAGGGAAGTGACTGATCTTAACACAGAACTTGAGGACATTGCGGTTCTATTTTAAGGACTGTTCTCAGGGACACATGCTGGAAAAGAAACAAGCTGCAGGACTTCCCATTAAGGGATGTGTGGTGGGCTGACACTGGCTGGACCACCAAAGCCACTCTATCACTCCCCCTCTTCAGCTGGACAAAGGGAGAGAAAATATAACTAAAGGCTCGTAGGACAAGTTAAGGACAGGGAGAGATCATTCACCAATTAATATCATGGGCAAAACAGACTCAACTTGGGGAAAAGAATTTAACTTATTACTAATCACATCAGAGTAGGATAATAAGAAATAAACACGAATCTTAAAAACACCTTCCCCCCACCCCTCCCGCCTTCCCAGCTCAACTCCATTCCCGGTTCTCTCTCCCTCCTCCCACGGGGGCCACAGGGGAACAGGGGAAGGGGGAATGGTCAGCTCCCACACCTTGTCTCTGCCACTCTTCCTCCTCAGGGGGACGATTCCCCACTCGTCCCCTGCTCCACCGTGGGGTCCCTCCCACAGGAGACAGTCCTTCACTGACTTCTCCAACGTGAGTCCTTTCCACGGGCTGCAGTTCCTCACAAACTTCTCTGGCGTGGGTCCTTTCCATGGGCCGATCTTCAGTCACACACTGCTCCAGTGCAGGCTTTCCCATGGAGTCATGACCATCTTGGGGGGCCTCCGCTCCACCGCTCCCCTTCATGGGCTGCAGGGGGACAGCCTGCTGCCTCACCACAGGCTGCAGGGCCATCAGCCTCCTCAGGTGCCCCTCCTCCCCCTCCTCCTTCACTGACCTCAGGATCTGCAGAGGGGTTCCTCTCACATTCCAATCCCACCACTCCCTACAGGTTCCCCTTCAATCTGTTCTCCCAGAGGCGCTACCACCGTCACTGATGGGGTCAGCCTGGGCCAGAGGTGGGTCCGACTTGGAGCTGGGGGAGCTTCCAGCAGCTTCTCACAGGAGCCACCCCTGCGGCCCCCTCCTCCGCTACCAAAAAATAAAAACCCCGTGCCACACAAACCCATAATATTGTTTAATTTATTTAAGTATTCATTAAACAAAACAGGGAAAGAAAAATGTTTGTCACCAAAAAGGGAATTTCTTAAAACTGAATATCAGAAAGAACTCTGAGCTAACTTTTAGTTCTTGTGAAAACAGTGTTTAGATTCCAACACATTAGCTGCTTGACAGTGGTCCCCATATACTAAAATACAAACTAAGAGTATAACAGAATAGTAAAATTCTGCGGAAGTCTGGTAGATGTTTATGGAAATCTCCATCCAGAGGGTATGGATCAATCTACAGTGCATCAGGGAGAAAAAAGATCTAGCTGCAAAGAAAAGGTAAAAGAAAACAAAATTTATTTTTAAGAAACCAAGCTACAGATTTAGGTGAGACACTGCTTTTCTGACAACTGTGGAATTTTTAATACAATTTCTTAAGATCATCACATAGAAAAGGATCAAAGGGAAAAGAAGTATATGTTAATAGGTAATGATCAAAGAATTTTTTAAACTTGTACACTGCTACACAGGATGAGACTTCATGTATTTAGGCACAGCAGCAGACCAAACTAAAGGTATCTTCTTTCCTTTGTACTGGCTGGCTGGAAGCATTTCTTTAAGAAATCTTTTCAGGAATTTCTTCACCTGCTTGGATTGTTTGATCCATTGTGTGACATACTGCATGGAACCCTTGATTTACAGATCTTTAAGGACACTTACATTAAATATTCAGTGACAGAAGAAGAAGCAATAGGCACAAACTGAAATCCAAGAAATTCCGTTTAAACATAAGAAGAAAAAAAAAAATACTTTGAGGGTGATTGAACACTGGAACGGGTTGCCCAGAAGGGTTGTGGAGCCTCCATCCTTGGAGATACTCAAAACCTGAGTTTCAAGTAACCTGCTCTAGGTGACTGTGCTTTGAGCAGGGAGTTGGACTAGACACGCTCCAGAGCTGTTTTCAAACCTCAACTATTCTATGACTCTCTGGTTAAGTGATTCTGTTAAATAGCATGGTCTTTGTAAGACTTCTGGTAGAGTCCTAAAGGAGAAAATTTTAATGTTAAAAGAAGTACAGATATGTTTCTACATAATTTGCCCCTTTTCCCAGTGAGTAAGGCATGTATTTGTTTTTAAATCTTAGGTCAGTTGGAACAAAACAGTTATTTAAATTTGAATGTAAAATCTTCATGAATCCATAGGGAAATAGACACCATAGTTCACAGTCTTATGAGTGAGGTCATGACATCTTGTAAATAGTATTTGTTTGTGTGATATGTACCACCTTTTTCCAACTTTCACTAAGTCTACTGTCAAGTCATCCCAGGGAACCAGAATTATACTTCCCTTTCTGAATAATTCAACCAAAAATATTGCCAAAACCCAGATTATCACAGAAGTCTGAAAGGCTGGAAAAGTTTAAAAGACAAAGAAACCCCACGCAAATCCTGCCCCCAACTCCCCACCTGTGATCCACCTCCAGGACAGAAAAAAGCAGACAGGTGGATGACAGGAGGATAATGACAAGACAAGAAGATGAAAATATTAATCAGAATTTGACTTGCTTTAAAGTTATGCAGCTAAATTTAATCTGATTTTCAGATGATTTTCAGAAGTGTTGCAGCTTCATTAACTTCAATATGGATGCTCAGCCTCCTATGAGAGTAAGGTCACCTTTCGTTAGGTGCTTAAGTACACGTTTCATGGCCTGACTTATAGAGGTACTACATAACTATAACATCCACTGAACATTGAGGACTTTCAACACCTGTGAAAAATAGGATATTAATGTCTACTTCTAAGCATGGAACTTTGTGATTGATTCTGATTAAAAAAATTGCTAACACAGTTGTGGAAGAACAGAATTGACTGTATGCAAGAGCAGCACCTAGGAAATTCTATATTCTCATCATACTGTGAAAACAAGAAACAATGCTGTTTAAGATCATTCTTCATTTCAAATTACATTAAGTTTCTCTGATTAGTCATACTTCTTTCAAGAAACTTTGTGAAGTTTTTATTTTTCTTGTATGTCCAACCTAGCATAACATACTAAAGAAATATTGAAATTGTGTTACTCAGCTTGGACTTAAAAGATGACTATTCATACCTGCACAAATTACCAAAGTTCATAAACTGCACTGAGGACTTGACAAAGAAGTTTCTATC
>VYZV01001983.1:2406-14163 GCA_013401275.1 Pandion haliaetus | reverse complement strand
ACATTACTTTTGTCTAACTGCTCTATTACTGTAGCAAGATGAGGCTTTTTTTATTTTGTCACAAGTTATGTAGAAAGTCTGATATACTTCTCAAGTTAAAGATATATCCACTTTCTCTACATATTTCTGTACTATATTAGCTCAATTCTCTTGCATTGAAGCCAGTAAGGAAATTAGGAGTAGCAGTAATACTTATTACTTACCAAGAGCAATACACATTTGCTGTTTGAAGCTGATGAGTAAGGTATGTTGTACAAAGAATAAATGCAGTGTTTTCTTGTCCCTCAGATTCCAGATTACATATGATGTCCAGCACTTCTTTGCAATCCACCTTTGCAATCTTAAAGAAAAAAAAGAAAATTAAAAGAAAAGGCACTTTATTCTCAGCATGTTTACAAAAGAAATGGTCTCACAAACACATGAACAAAACACTGTCTGCTTTTAATACCCAGAGTTCATACCACACCTTTCAGCTATAGAATGGCACAAGAAATTCATGTATGTTAGTTCTGATCCCTTCTCGGTATTAGTTTTCTTTGGGACCACATTCCATTTTGGGTAGCTTAGCAAAATACTTACATACAGGCAACAGTCTCTCTAAAACTTCCCATTCTATCTCTGCAGTTGCAGGCATCCCTGTTTTCCTTTTGAAAATTAAAACCCATGTCCAAAAAGGTCAAGAGATGTGAAAAAGCCAGTTTCTTGTCCTCTTTGTCCTAAGTGCTGATTCTGAACAATCACACTCCAAAGCACGATGTTAAAAATAGAAGTGTTTAGAGTAGAGACTTCCCATGGAAGTTCTGGAAAGCATACTTAAAGGTAGTACCTATCCATGTATCAAAACAGGGCATTAGCTTGGTTATAAGCCAAGTACTGTAGACCACAAACAGTAATTATGAAGTGCTTTTGCTATTAAGACAACACTATTTTTAATACATTTTTTCCACTGGATCTATTCCACTTCACAGAATAGGCTTTACTCAAGCAACATCTACTTTAATCAGCTGTTGCTACTATAAACAATTCAAACCTCTTGTTAATCATGAAAAATAATGATATATTTTAACTCCCCATTGTTCTTCCTATACCAAACTAATTTTCACAGACATCTCATTCAGCAGGAAGAGCAGAAGCTGGTATATTACACCAGTTTTCCATACATGCTTGACAATGGAGTTCATTGAGCAATGTCAACATTTTCTAGGGTCCAGTGACTTTTGATGATCAACTTCAGACCCATGACTGACCTTTTCCAGCAGACATTTTTAGAACTATTCAAAGCTGCAAGTTCTTGCAGATGTGTCAGTTCTGCATTTGAAAAAGACTAAAATGTAGCAGATTATTTTGGTCTGGGGTTTTGTTACTGACTCACCTCTGGCAAGACAGAAACCTCAAGAACTGATTTAAGTGACAATGCTTTGCTAAGGGGACAGACATCATTCCTCCTTGCATGCCAGAGATAATAAGCACAATATCTGCAAATCAAGTGCCACCTCCATCAGGTTGGGGAAGATGGAAAAGCAAGCCCATACCAACAGCCACATGAAAGAATTTTGAAGATGTTCATGACTGCACAGGAGAGAAGACCGCTGTTCTAGCTTACAGATAAAAAAAAAAAACAAAAACAAAACAAACCAAAAAAGGATACTGCTGCATATCATCTCCCTCCAACATACTTTGCCAGCAGTACCTTTCTTACGCTCTCATCTACCTTCAGTACTTACAGGTACACAGGCTTTCAGCTTACATGGGAAGTCTAGCTGAATACATGTCTGATAGCTCCAGTCTTCTCACAGTATTCTACCACCTCCCTCCACTCATTTATTCCTATTCTTTATATTTCCATCAGCATATTTTATAAAGCGAAATAGGAAAACAAAGCTAAGTGACCCAAACTTTTGTCTTTGATAATTTCCATAATTACACACTGCCATCTCCTCAATACTGCAGCAAACATTCTTAAATAATGTGAGGCTGCCTGCAATGGCTTGACACAAGCCTGAACTTCCAGGTCTCAGTTTTTAAAAAAACAAAAAGTCAGCGCATGTGAATATGGGATGTGTTTCCTTCACAGATCTGAAGACGACATGACAGCCTGTGATCTACTTGGCCAGGCATCACTTGAGAGACCATGCTCAGCTTCCCAGTTCCATTAAAGGAACAATCACTGAATAACACTACTGTTGTTTTAAAAACTACAAACTTAAAACCTACTTACTAGGGTTTCTTAGGCTACAGAATGGAAAAATCCATGTTTTTAATAGCCATCAGTTACTCCTCACTCAGACTTACACTGTCACCTGTAACAAGACCTTGAACTTCTGCTGTGTGCTGGACCAGCAGGAACAGGACAAACATCTACTCCAGCAACAGGCATGTCTACGGTGCTTCGAGCAGCGTGTAGTCACACAGCACATTGGATTCGCTCTCCTTCTCACATAGAAACATGATTCTTTTTGGCCAAACTCACTCATATTCAGGACATTAACTACTGTATGAGCAACATGGCAATTTGTTTTCAACACCTGTTTATTTCAAACTTTGTCAATGATCCATCTCATTTCAGACCTTGGCTTTTTTTTGTCATTTGTTTTTTTGTTGAGTTTTTTTGTTTTAAATTATTATTTAAGACAAAAAGTCCAAATGCACAGCTTGAAATCACCCAACAATACCCAGTCAGTCACTTAAGTGACAAACCAGACACCTAGTAAATTGAAGTGTCTTTACTAAACCGGGAATGCTGACCAGTGCTTCTGTTATCATTAGAAACCCAACAAGACCAACAGCTGAATGAAAGTTCAGAATGAACAGAATGAACGGTACTAACATATTTTAAATTAGAATTGTTGAAAAATGCTGTCACCTGCTCCACATTCTGTTAACAAGGATGCCAGTTTACTCTTCAACGTTATTCCATGGAACATACAAGCATGTAAGATTTATCTTGTCTTTGTCTTCCATGTCATTGTAATTTGAAGAAAAAGTTTTAATATTACAAAGGTATTTCATTTCTTGTGTCATCATAAAAATTGCCTACCACTAACTTAAGCCTTCTACCAGTTTTTTAGTAGGATATCATGTTAATACTCCTTAAAAAAGGGGCACCCAACCTGCTTATCTAGGGAGACTTACCTTCCTTTCAGGAGCTAGATATACCATGAACCAACTAAAGGCAATTTAGTTTTAGCTCAGAGACTGTAAATTCTCCCTAGCTGAGTTGGGACAACCAACATAGTCTTGAGTCTGTAAATGCAGGCTACTCTTTTGCAGCATATTACCTTATTTACATTAAATAATGCTGCCACAGCTGCAAGAATTTGGGAGCTGCTGCCTCAAAAAAGAACATGTTTTATATCAAAAGTATTGTATGAGGCGTAGACAGTTTGCAGGGCAAGGAAGACTTAGGTTAAGTTCTTGTAATCTTCCAATCAAATTAGAAATTAGAGGGAAGAGAACACTTGGTTTAACTTGACAATGGAAACACCACAGTAAGAATATTTTTGCAAGCAAACTCATGATAAGCAACTATCCTTCCCAATGTTTTAACAAGCTTCATTGTCTTTTCCTCTTGCTCTTTTAAGCATACAACCCAGGAACAATTCCTTATTCTGTAGACCGTGTCTAGAGAGGGCCTCCAAAAAGATGAGTGTCCTTAAGCTTCCCAGTTGAATTTTTTATGAATGGGATAACGGGCATTTGCTTAAATTCAGACTTCAAGTGCTCTAGTCTCAGATTTTTCAATGGTCTTTCACAAAGAAAGTCCAGACTCAAAAAAGCCTACTTTGATGACAAGAGATGCCTATATGGAGCTCAAATGCAACCTAGCAAACAATCATACTAACACTGTACAGAGGTGACCAGTTACAATTAGACCAATCAGTCTAGCTTTGATTTTAAGTGGTTGTTTTATTTTAAAACCCTGTTTTATTGCTACATGTGGCTGGCATTTGCCTTGCAGAGAAAGCCATCTTATGATTATGGAACATTTGGGGTTTCATGCTTTTTGCAATACTAAAGAGTGTTATTAACTACTTGTTAACTACTGTGTAGGAGAACCTCTTTAATTAGCATTTTAATTGGTTCAATAAAATTGGCAAATTCAAGCCAATCATTGGAATCAGCAAGCCAGACAGAAATTGTTATTTCTGTTACTTTCTATGTTTCTCACTGAGCAGCATGAGATTCTTGTGAATAACTACATAATCACATTATTTGT
This sequence comes from Pandion haliaetus, assembly GCA_013401275.1. Classification (NCBI taxonomy): domain Eukaryota; kingdom Metazoa; phylum Chordata; class Aves; order Accipitriformes; family Pandionidae; genus Pandion; species Pandion haliaetus. Next base: position 9,947 of record VYZV01001983.1, on the reverse strand, counting down.
TATATGTGTACCTTAGGATCAACTCAAGGTACCAGAAGATACCAGAAATGCAAGGGACAACTTTATATAGTGTATACACACACACAGAGTTACAACCATATACACACATGTGCACATATGTATGTACATACATATATACACACACACTCACGTATATATGTATGTTATTGCCTATAGATGGAGATAGAAGTAGTTCACCAGCCTTAACTTTTAGGAGCTCAGCAATTTAACTTCTAAGCCTGACCTAGCCATTCCAATCACTTCCAGTTCCTGGAAAGGGATGACCATATATTGTCTAATCTTCCAAAATAAATTCTTCCTCTCCAATCTCCCCAAGCTACCTTCACTCACATTCACCCTTTTTGTAACATTTACTTTCTTAGCTAAGCCCTGTTCCTCTATCTACCCCATCCTACTCTGAACTTCAAATTTCACTTAAACCTTGATTCTTTTATTACAGTTAATACCCTCTTTGCCCTGCTGGGTCTTCAGTCATTGCCACCTCTTGTTCTCAAACAGCTGCTGTTCTTTGAGCTCTTCATCTTTTATTTTTTTTCCACCTCTTTTCCCCACTTGCATAGACCTGATAACCTTCTCCCTGAGGAATATGGTAGGTAACATGATGATATAATGCAATTCTTGCCTTCTGAAAACAAAGCTGGAAACAAAAGTGGTTTAGAAGTCTCAGATTTCAGCAATTCTGTAATGAGTGCCAACTACACAATACCTGTGACCAAGCACGCAAAGAAACATTACATGCAAATCCTTGTGTTGACAATTATTTACATCAGCTTTCTGGCACTGTAACACCACCAACTTTACACTTTTCACAGTGTGGGCTACATGTCCAGGTAAGTCAATAAACCATACTGTCTTAAGATACTGCTTTGATGCTTAGTGGCTTCATTTTCCCATAAAAGGTTTAATTAAGTGATTACCATAATTTGATTCAATTCATCAATCTATGTCATAGGTTGCATACTTGACTGGCAAGTAAAGACTTTGAATATCTAAGTAAAACAGACACCACAACTCTTACATGAAATTAAAAACTGAACACAATTTAATGTGATTTCTATGCCATTCATCATTAGTAGCCAAACCAATCCAAGAACATGTTGCAAGTTACCCATATACCCTCAACGTCTCCAGTAAGAAGATTGTGTCTGCAGTGAGCTGTTAAATGCATTCATTGCTCCTACAGTACAGCAAACTGAGGGGAATCTGGCTTAAACTGAAGAGACTGTCTAAGGGTACACCTATCCAAATATATATTTTTCAATATAAGTATTTTTAAAGGAGTGCTTTTAAAATAGTTTACATGTATCACAAGAACACTCCAAACAAGTCTGCTACTCACTCAGGAAGTGCAGACATCAGGGTTGCGTTTTTCTTTTTGTACGTGAAGCTTCCCACAGTTTCACAGAGACTTACTGAAAATGTGCCAAATCTCACATTTAAAACTACACCAACACCATACAACTGTAACGAGAACACTGAGATTAATAAAATAACAGCTGTGTGAGATCAAGAGGCAAGAGAAGCAAGAGTTGTATGATCACTGTTACGATTGCAATGTGTTAACACAAATAATTACTATGATACTGTAAGAGGAAGACTAACTGCTAAAAATGAATTTAGAGTTCTGGAACAACAACTCTAAAGGGATTTTTGTTTGGTTGGTTGTGGTTTTGTTTTGTTTTTTAAACCTTTCTTTCCTAGGTCAGAATGACTAGAAGAGAAGTAACTGCACTAGTACTAGTATTTTAGTCAGAAAAGACAGCTTTCCAATTATATTTTGCTTACAAGGGGACCTGAAGTTACAAGTTCTATTTTAAACTTTCAAACACATCTAACCTCAAATGCAAGCATATAATACATACTTATCTACACCAGCACTTAATACTTTCGTACTGCAGTCTGCAACAGGTCATTGATCTTTTGGAACTCCACTGCAACAATTTCACTCTTCATCTTCAGTTCTTAGTATTGCAGAAATAAATTATAAAATGCTGGATAAATATACATTAAAAAGGGACTATAGATTACTAACCTCCTTAATGGAGTCTTCATTAGGCAGCATAGAACACACACATGTGATGTAGGCTTGGCGAAAAGATGAAACATTTGCAATTTCTGGAGAATCTGCACACAATTTTGACAAGAAAGTAGCTTGTGGGATGCAGTTGGACTTCATCAAATGTTTTATTCGCATCTGCAGAAAGGAAGGCCCTTCTCGTGTAATCAATTTATTAGCTAGGAAAAGAAAAAAGCCTTTGAGAATACACCAATTTACAGCTGACAACTGAAATTGTCTCACTGCATTCACACTTTATTTTATTACAAAGTTGTGTAAGTATGGTCAGCTTTCTTAGAAACTCCAGGTGTGATAAAAAGTGACAGCAATAAATGGAATATTTTATCCCAAACAAATTCAGACCAACTGTATAGGGAGAGAATGCTGGGCTATAGAAAACAGACACCCATCCACAACCAAAAGATAGCACCCATTAACGCAATATGGAAGTATGCCACAGCAGTGGCTAAAGGACACTGATCAGACCATATAGTTTTTTGAACAAGATACCAGTAGTTTAGCTGAGATTCAAATATTCAGCTTTTAATTGTAGCTTCATATTCCAAAGAACCAAAAATATTTCAAACAAAGCATTATGTACTTTTCAACCAGAGATTTTTTCACCCAAGTTGTTAAAAACCCACATAATGCCAAAATATACAAAATTAAACTGAGGGTGAAAATTTTATCTTTGCGGCACTTTGGAAGAATTGTGTTTAAGACATGTAGGCTTATGCTCTAGATCAACCAAATGCAACTAATCATTATGAGACTTGGTGAGCTAATTCAACAGTAAAAATGTAACTTCAGATTATTTTTTGAAATAGTCAACAAAATTTACTTAATCTGATGAAAAACCTCACAGATTTAGTTTGATTCTCTTCCCAGGTACTTATCATAGAACCACAGAATATCTCAAGTTGGAAGGGACCGATAAGGATCATCAAACCCAGCTCCCTGCAGGACTACCTAAAACTAAGCCATATGACTAAAAGCATCGTCCAGATGCTCCTTGAACTCTCACAGCCTTGGTGCTGTGATCACTTCCCCAGGGAGCCTGTTCCAGGGACCAACCCCCCTCTCAGTGAAGAATCTGTTCCTAAGGTCCAGTTCTGAACTCCCCCTGATGCAGCTTCATTCCATTTCCTTGTGTCCTATCGCTGGTCACCAGAGAGAGATCAGCATCTTGCTCTCCACTGCCCGCCTTGAGGAAGTTGCAGACTGAGACGAGGCCACCCCTCAGTCTTTTCTTCTCCAAGCTGAATAAACCAATGACGTCACCTGCTCCTCATAAGTCTTGCCCTTGAGGCCTTTCACGATCTTCGTTGCCCTCCTCTGGACACACTCAAGTAGTTTGATGTCCTCCTTATATCGAAGTGCCCAAAACCACACACAGTACTCGAGGCAGGGCCACACCAGGGCAGTGTAGATTGGGACAATCAGCTCCCTCAACCAGCTAGCTATGCTGTGCTTGATGCACCCCAGGACATGGTTGGCCCCTTTGGCTGCCAGGGCACACTGGTGATTCATATGCAACATGCCNCAACCTGCCATCAATCCAAACCCCCAGATCTCTCTTTCTGCTGGACTGCTCTCCAGCCTCTCGTCCCCCAGTTTGTACATATAACCAGGATTACCCCATTCCAGGTGGAGAATCCAGCATTTGCTCTTGTTAAATTTCATACAGTTGCTGACTGCCCAGCTCTCTAGTCTATCCAGATCTCTCTGTATGGCCTCTCTACCCTTGAGTCCATGGCTCCTGCTAATGTAGTATCATCAGCAAACTTACTTAATTTACATTCCACTCCTGCACCCAGATCACTTATAAAAACATTAAGGAGCACTGGCCCTAAAATTGAGCCCTGGGAACCCCACTGGTGACTGGCCACCAGCCTGATGTAACCTCATTTACTGTAACTCTTTGAACCCAAGCCAACATATTATGGACTTGGCTAGCTCTATTTTGGACATTTTATCCAGAGGGATACTGTGAAAGACAGTATCAAAAACTTTGCTAGAGTACATGTACTTTGCCTTAGCTGATGAAATAGTATGCTTCAAGATAGCTATGGTGCTACTTCCAGCTTAACATAAACATCTACAGAAAGCCTTGGTACTAGTCTCCACGATTTGTTCATATTTCAAAAAACCCTTGAGAATTAAGAGGAATCAATACGTTCTTATACTGCATGCAATAATACATATCAACCAAGGAACAAACTGTCTGACAATTTGTAGAAGAAATAATGGTAATGCCTGAGATGTTCTGATAAAACACATATTAGAACTGGTGTTCTGCAGCAGCTGCAGTCAACCACCTAGCTGTAAAGCCTGCAAGAGACTCTGGATTAGTCAAAACAGAAAGTTTGCTTTAGAGTAACAACTTCGTGAAAGAACCATTGCATAAAAATATTTTCCCTATGTTAGTATCTTATTATTACTATGTGAGATGGGTACCCAAGAAACCAATATAAATTTCTGAAAGAGAGGTTTGTACATAATACAAAACAAGAAAACTCTCATGCTTTCTGCACTTTAAATTATTGTTCAGACAGAAAAAGAACATGTTCTAACAGACACTACACTAGTTGGCAGAAGGCTTACAATGTGCACCTAAACAGAAAACTCATTTCAGAGGCCAAGTACATACTACATGCTTGTAGTGAGACTTACTAGTATCCTGCAGAAGTTTGCTTAGAGGCCTATTAGAGGTCATTTTAAGATTCAAGTCTATGGTACTGGTTTCCATTTTTCACAGGAGAAACCTCTGAGCAATAAACTCTTGACATAGCTACGCATGCCATGAAACTTTTGCTGTAACAAAGTTGGTCAGCCATATTTACAGTTGATGTGAGTTCCTTTTTATGGCCAGTGCATTTAAAAAAAAAAAACCAAAAAAACCCCAACTCTAATCAAGAGAGACAAGAACATGTCACATTTTCAGGATCTTCGATTCAGGTAAGCACTGATGATCATTAACATGAACTACCAGTTCACAATACAAAGCTCTGGCTGGTCACATTGAGCTACTCTCACATCTGTCGTACCAGTGGCCCCCAACAGCAAAAACTAGGAATGCTTTTCAGACATGCACCACAAAAAGCACAAAATACAAGCTATTCAAAGAAACATAAGTTTTAGATGACTGAAATAGCACCCATTTACAACACCTCAGAAGATATTCTGAGAAACTGTTGCTGTACTGAAGGATAAAATGGCACTTTGATTAAAACAACTGAAACCCCATTGTGCTAGAGCTCTTTCTGCAGCCCTTTCTCAACATGCCTAACAGCAGAACTGTCATCCCTGCTGGGACCTGTAGAAAGCGCATTCTGATTCCTGCTATTTCTACCAAACGGAGCCTGGCAGTCAGAAGAGAACATCACACAGATCAAAGAAGTGACACAAGTAAAAGAAGGAAGAGAAACCTGGTAACTAATCAGTGACTTATGATCTCCTATTACAGCTGCAAGCATTTACTTGATATGATTCTGAAGGTAAAAAAGGATTAAGTTAATCGAGTAGACATCTAGAGATAGTTGCTTAATTCCAGCTCCAACCATGTCCTACACGAGTCCAAAAGAGTAATTTCAGCTACCCAGACAGACTTTCTGCAAGCCAAACTATATTACAGCAGCATCTGGCTTCCTGGCACAGAGAAAAAAAGGGACTGAACAAAGAAATGGAAGTAAAACACAACCAACAAGATTTTACTAATTATAATACGGCTTCATGGATCAGTTCGTATTTCAGCAATAACTTCTGCAGTCACTGAATTACACTTGTCTGATGATGTCAAGAAGATAAACCAGTTACATTAGCAGCATAATTTAGGAGTCAAAAGATTTTCCATGCCATAATTTGTTGTCATAGAGAGCAGGATTTCTTTAAGTTTTCATTTTGCCTTGCACCAGAGTGTAGGGTATACAAATCTGGCACATTTCTCAGAAGGCAGGATGAAAGAGTAAACTTTATGTATGCCCTCAATCTACTTCTCTCTTCCTGTAACATTTTAGAGTTTTATGACTCACAGTGACTCACGATATGCATTATTTTGATTTCTTTGAAATGTTATTGAATAGCTGGCTACAGTTACAGGAGACTGAATCCTATGCCCTATGTTGTCTTTCCCAGCCTTATGTTCTCTCCTACAACCCCCTGCAAATCTTCAATACCTCTTCAACATGCTCTTAGTCTCCCAAGAGGCTAACAAGAACAAACCCAACCAAATAAAAACCCCTCTATCCTCTGTAATGTAAGGGCACAGGATTATTTAGCTACTAAAGCATTACTTCATAGTATTTGTAGCTGTTAAATATCCCTATTCCCCATCTCACTATTTTCCCATTTCCATTACTAATAAAGCTACTACTTTGATCTACCACTTTCACAGTATTTGCTGCAAATCAGAACAGCACTCTCATGTACTCTCACTGTCTTTCTACATGTTGACAGATACCACAAGAGCTCTACTACTACTTAATGTTCCTGCATTGTCAGTTGAAAGCACTCAACCAGTATCTACAACGTCTTGCTTGGGTGCTAAGACAACACATTCATATAGCTTAGAAAGCTCATAGAAAGATCTTTGAGATATGTCTAAGCAGCTATGTTGCATGTCAACAGGCCACAAGGATGACACTTTTCTCTGTTTATCTGCTCTTCAATACCCTGAAAGCAACCAAAAAACCAAACCAAGGTTTCCAGGACTGCCACAAAAGCAAGGCACTCGGTAAGAAGTGACATTTTAGGCAGATACCTGGCTTCTTAGAACTGCCCTTTATTTAAAGTGTCTAACTCTACCTTATGTTTTCCTTTGACAGACTGGTCTAACAAGGGATTCCGAACTACTCCAGAACATATGAAAATGCACTTGTGAGGTTCCAAAATTTCCAGAAGAGTTCCAATGAGTGTCCTGTTGCTTCTGCTTGCATTGCATGAAAGAAACACCAGTGAGGACAACTCTTCTGGGCATATATTCAGATCTAGTTGAACAGACAAATATGTACTAAATAAAGAACACCAAGAAATCAATAGTTTCAAGGTTGTCAAGTGACCTCAGAAATGGGAACCTACACTAAAGCCCAATCCAGCATGGTCAGAGATGTGTCAGTCAATCAGTTTGTCAGCAGAAACTTCAGCCCAGATTAAAAGCCAAAGGACTGAACAAACTAGTTCTATCCTATTACTGCTGAAGTCAAGAGGTAGTCTGAACCACGTCAAGGTCCTCCTGCACAGGAATGAAGAAGTGTAGCAGCATTTAGTAATATAGCCATTGACAAAACTAGTCACCTGTGTAAGATGCAAATTCACCTATAATGGAGTCCACACAGATACATATGAGGAAATAGCCCCTACTGGAATTCACACCAGTCCTCCAGAACAGCTCTTGGCTTGTCACAGGTAAAAGGAGTTTGCAAAGCAAGCTAACCATTAGCCCTCACAGGTATACCACTCTCCAAAT